>WNGS01163555.1:6822837-6840057 GCA_020271785.1 Procambarus virginalis
CTGAAAACTCACACCCCAGAAGTGACTCGAACCCATACTCCCAGGACAACGCAACTGGTATGTAAGGGATGCCTTAAACCACTTGACCATCCACGACCGGACATAAGGAAATGATAGCCGAGGCTTATGACTTCACTTCCTTATGTCCGGTCGTGATGGTCAAGTGTTTAAGGCTTCCCTGTACATACCAGTTGCGTTGCTCCTGGGAGTATGGGTTCGAGTCACTTCTGGGGTGTGAGTTATCAGTTGTATCCTAGTCCTGGGGACCATTCAGGCTTGTTTGCATATAATATATATTATATATAATATATATAATATATATATATATATATATATATATAACTGAAAACTCACACCCCAGTTGCTCTGGGAGTATGGGTTCGAGTCACTTCTGGGGTGTGAGTTTTCAGTTGTATTAGTCCTGGGGACCATTCAGGCTTGTTTGCCTATATATATATATATATATATATAAATATATATATATAATATATATATATATATATATATATATATCCCTATTGGCAATGAGTGAATACGGACCATAAACCAGGAGGTTGAAGCTCTACCAGCCTCACGAAAATACTCTTAATAGGATACAGAAAGTAGAAATCTCCAACCCATTCTCCTGTTTAGTCCATCGTATATATATTAACGTATGGACGATTAGCTAATATAATATAATACTGTTCACGTTATAAAGTCCGGAAAATATAAAGCTAAACACAACAATAAAAAATGCCTACGCCTAGTATAGCACAGGTACGTACTTGTTAGGCCTCAGCACTATGAGGCCTAACATAGCACTATGTTAGGCCCTAGTAACATTGCACTATGTAGGCCCTAGTAAATTGTACTACGTTAGCCCTAGTAACATTGTACTATGTTAGGCCCTAGTAACATTGTACTATGTTAGGCCCTAGTAACATTGTACTATGTTAGGCCCTAGTAACATTGCACTATGTTAGGCCCTAGTAACATTGCACTATGTATTAGGCTTAGGATTTTTAGGTTAGGTTTTATTTTCAACACAGTACGAAACCTTTTCCGGTTTGTCCACATTCAATAGTACCAAATTTTACTTATAGTCCATTACTACAATAATTATGATGGTACACATCGTTACTGCAAGTACTACCTAAACTGGAGAATGGGCTGCAATCTTCCATTCGTTCGTAGCTACAAGCCTTCCCTCGCCGGAATTGCCTTCTTCTTCCCTACTTCTTCACAACTCCATTCTTCTACCTTACATATCTCTACCACGAATACTTCCACATTTTTACCTTATAAATAGCTTATACTTTCTCCCATTCCCTCGTGACCTCAATCTACTTTTTATTCTCTCCTTCACGCCTTCCAATCCTTCACTCTTACTTCCCAGCCTACCTTCTCTTTTATTCACACCGCCACACAACGTTCTCCCGCATCTCACTACGCCTACACTTCTGCCTCACATAAAGTATGAAGATAAAGTTGATGGAATAACAGAGAAGAGCGACGTAACTAGCAAAGTTCCACGAAATGATTCCTCTGAAAGAGAGTTAAGACCTATATTAGTTTTCTCTCAGGGAGCACAGCTTTCAAAATCTGCTTCAAGACCAATGAGATATGAAGAAAATTTATAAACTCAAACGGATGTGTATATCTAAAGGCCAAACTGATTCGACAATTCGACAACACCTTCGAAGGCAGGTGAAAGGATTTTTTTCTTTATTGATGGTCTTAAAACGAGAATAAATTAGATTCTGGCTACTTCAGCGCAAAGAGTATTGAGCGGGACATATATTGTGTTCTTTTTGCCTTCCTTATGGAATGACTTAATTAAAATGTTTAAGTGTTTCAAGTTTTTTATAAGAGAATCTTCTTCAGCGTCACAACTATAAGAACGTCTCATAAATATTCATTGCACGGGCAAATGTTTCATGGAAGGAATCATCGCGGGACAATAACGTGATTCGTGCCGTTATTGGTGGAATACTCCCGCTCTTAGTCGTGATGGCTTGGCGCTTTCCACTGATAATGATTTCCTCCCTCCCTCTCTCCCTCCCTTGTCTTACACACGCTCAGTGAGAGTCTTGTAAGTGGAATGGTGAGATGTGTCAGTTCCCAGCCCAGATCTAGTCTGAGTGACGGTCACCCTCGGGTGTTACTCTGAGTGACGGTCACCCCCGGGTGTTACTCTGTGACGGTCACCCCAGGTGTTATTCTGAGTGACGGTCACCCCGGTGTTACTCTGAGTGACGGTCACCCCGGGTGTTACTCTGAGTGACGGTCACCCGGGTGTTATTCTGAGTGACGGTCACCCCAGGGTTACTCTGAGTGACGGTCATGACCCTTCCCTTGTTGGAGGAAAAGCGTGTAGAGGAGAAAACCAACGGAGGGAGGGAAGAGAGGAAATGAGGGGGAAGAAGGAGAAAATACGGGGGTAGAGGAGACAGACTGTCCCGGGCACTGCCGGATACCCTCTTGTTATATATATATAATTGGGATTGCCTGTCGGTTCAAGGTTGAAGGTCTGACAGTGAAATGAATGGGGAGAGAAGGGCGGAAAGAAGGAAGGTGAATGACATGGCGTGAGAAGGTAGGTGGGGGGGAAAGGTGGGGGTGAGAGGGGGGGGGAAAGATGGGTGAGGGGGGGGGAAGAAGAGGGAAGGAAAGGTTGACAAAACAGACAATGCTCGGTTCCCCCGCTGGAATACATATAATAGACTGATGTAAATATTTGAAATACATTGTGTGTGTGTACTCATCTATTTGTCAATCTGTCAATTGTACTCACGTACCGTGTGTGTGTGTGTGTGGTGTTGTGTGTGTGTGTGTGTGTGTGTGTGTGTGTGTGTGTGTATTCACCTATTGTTCTTGCGGAGGTTGAGCTTTGGCTCTTTCGGCTCGTCTCTTACATCAATCACTTTTTTTTTCTCACACACACACAGGGAAGCAGCCCGTACCATGCAGCTGCCTAACTACCAGGTACCTTTTTACTGCTCGGTAACGCTCGGTAACAGGGCCATCAGGGTGGAAGAAATTTTGCCCATTTGAATCCGCCTCTACCGGGGATAGAACCCGGAACCTCAGGACTACGAATCCGAAGCGCTGTCCACTCAGTTGTCAGGCCTCTACGTATTCACTTAGTTGTTGTATTTTACGGGGGTTGAGCTTTGCTCTTTCGGCCCGCCTCTCAACTGTCAATCAACTGTTTACTAAACTACACTAACTATTTTTTTTCACACCACACACCACACACACCCCAGGAAGCAGCCCGTGACAGCTGACTAACTCCCAGTACCTATTTACTGCTAGGTAACAGGGTCATTCAGGGTGAAAGAAACTTTGCCCATTTGTTTCTGCCGGGTGCGGGAATCGAACCCGCGCCACAGAATTACGAATCCTGCTCGCTATCCACCAGGCTACCTGGCCCCCTGAACACACACACGTGTGTGTGTGTGTGTGTGTGTGTGTGTGTGTGTGTGTGTGTGTTTGTGTGTATACACTTGAAAAAAGTTCCATCTATTGACAGAATTTAGTATAAAGTACACTAACTGAAGACGTCACAGGTTAGGTAGCCAAGCCATTTTTTTTGTATAACACCTGCAATATCCTACATTAATTCATTATCACTTAATTGACAATTTCATATGTTTCATTTTTCGATTTTAGTTGAAATAGAAAGTAATAAGCAGCGCTGGTGTAATGAATGCCGAAGATATTATTAAGAAGGAACAGCCCGTGCTTATAAACAAGGCCAAAGTCCATTCCATGCTCCCTCCAAACCCCCTGTTTATGAATGAAAAACAGTTTACACATCACTCACAACTCATGACGTTCGAACATATCCGGAACAAGTGCTTCACTGACGAATTTTGTTCGAATCACAACGCTATAAATGCTTCACCCACGTGCTACAAATACAAATAATCGCCAACAGAACCGAAACACCTGACCTAACCTATCCTATGCCTATATATACACAATATGCTAATATATTATAATATTAATTTATACTTGAGAAAATTCCCGTTTTGAATGAACAGCATGTTAAAATTTATGAATGCGTCTGTGGGGTCGACCGCTGGATGTAATGGTCGTGAGTCGAGGACGGATTAGTAAAGCTTCACCCACGTATTACAAATACAAATACTCGCTAAAAGAATCTAAACACCTAACCTAACCAGTGCCTACATATGTACAGTATGGAAATAAGAAATATTATTCATTTATATTTAAAAAAAATCCTGTTTTGAAGGAATAGAAGTGTAAAATTTATGACTGCGTCTTTGGAGTCAACCACTGGATGGAATGGACTATGTGTGAGGACGGGTTGCGTCCTGTGATTGGCCGTAGTGGAGAATATCCCCAGAGCGTTTCTACCAATCAAATACAAGCGTTAGAATTGTTCTTTCAACCCAACAACCAGCCTTATGGGCTGCTGTTGGCCTGTTGATAGTGTGATGTTATGCCAACAGATAGCACCAGCTGTATCTTATAGGGGTGGCTTGTTGATAGTGTAATTTTATGCCGTTAGATGGCATAAGCTGTATCTTAAGGCTGTTGTTGACCTGGACTGTTGATAGTGTACTTTTCTACCGATAGATGGCATCAACACAGTTATTACCTCCGAATTTCCCCTAAACACTTATGAACAATTCCAATATCTTATGATTGGGGTTTTATACCTGCTTTCATTAGGTGTCTTGAGCATTAGCAGTTACTTTAGTTTAGTTTCTATGAGCAATAATTTGTACTTGTAGAACGTGAGTGAAGCATTTCAGAGACTCTTTGATCAAAAGTCGTGAATGAGATACTCTTCGAGAAAAGTTGAAAGGTAAGCAGTTGTGAGTCATGTACAAAGAGCTTTTCAGTCATGAACAGGGAAGCAGATGCTAAATTAAGGAGCATTTCCCCAACGTTAACGAGGATGGGCAAAATAGTGATAATACATTCTTCATGTCTGTATTTAGCGTTTAATCTTCATTACCATGATCGAAGCTGATCCGAGACTTTAGTCATTCACTACCTGCCTGTACCGTTAACACTGCCTGCCTGTACCGTTAACACTCACTACCTGCTTGTATCGTTAACACTCAACGTTACCAAAATATCATACCCAACTTTATCCAGGCCTAACTATCCATGTATCAAAAATGTATGATAACGTTAATAATATTTGAAACAGAAATATATTTGTTTCATTGTCAACAGATGTATAGTTTGATAAAATTTCGTACGACTCTATTCTTGAACAAAAGTTAACTTGTAGCTTTTTTAAATCTAAATTATTCATATTTTCATCCGTTGTTTCGAGTTCTCGCCAAATTTAATTGTTTTACACGTTTTTTATATCCTCCTTGTTTGTGCTTTTCGTTCAGCTCTGTCCATCAGCAACGTCGATGTCGTTTACAAATTCAAGATCAGTAGAATCAATGTTCTTAATGTACCTTTGTAAGCAAGATACCTGATGCTAAAGGTTAAATATGGTATTAAACGTTGAACATTTTCCTTCAGCACTCACAACCAGTAATAAATGTTGGATGATATGTTAAACATTGTAAATGATTTTGCAAATTTATTATGATTTGCATTATAAATACATATAATGGTATATAAATACATATATTTGTACAGCATAAGTTTTGAATCTTCTTTAAGTTAAAAAAGAAACTCTTGTGCTATTTTCCCAGAACAGAAATATAAATATTACTGAGGAGCACCGTAGCTGGCAGAGGGACCAGAGCGTGCAGCGGCAGCGTCTTCTGCAGCAGCGAAGGCGATCTGGTCCAGCACGAACTGGGGGATTGGGTGGGGGAACTCAGGAGCCACTGGCAGCAGGTCAGACTGGGGCTGGTAGCCGTTCTCGTTGGCAACGAACGTCACATGAACGGGTGTGCCGTCAGGAGCAGTGTAGCTGTAATATAGAATACGTTTAAGAACTGTGGAAAACATCTCTGTGTTCTGTTAGATTAATTGATATTTGAGAATAGCTCAGACCATCATTATCTTGCAGTTGCACTCACGAATAGCTTCCGGACTTGACTACAGCGCCTTCGGGACCGTCGGGAGAGCCATGCTGGGACAACTTGATGCCGTTGCCAGTCTCGACATCGAAGTTGTATCTGCCATCCTCTTCGTGGATACGGTCGTCCCTCAGGATGGGGATTTCCTCGCTAGACTCACTGTAGCGTGAAGGAGCGGCTGGGGCGGCGTAACCCCCCTGGGGGGCAGCGGCGGCCACGGCGGCCAGAGCGGCGAGAATAACCTGCAAAACAAACACACCGAAATTAGTTAAAGGAAATAATTATGACTAATTTCTGTATATAAAACTAATCCTTGCTCCATTTAGCTTCGCTGCATTCTTCATTTTCTTATCGTTTAAACTAAATACATATATACGTCACATAACTCAATTAGCGACACTTTTCGTGGGGGCTACAGATATCAGGGAGTGTAATAAAACGCCAAAAGACTAAAACCACGGACCCCACGAATGGGGGACAAGAGCTCTATAGACTATACTATGAACAGCCTTAACAAGGAAAGATTCCAGAATAAACTAACCGCTGCCCAGCTGGTATTTTATATCTGTCTATCTTAACTGTGATGGTGTCCGCCAACATTCTTTCAATGTTCCTGTCTGGAAGCGGAGGAGCTCCAAGAGATGCATAACTTTTAAACACTCATTGTATTAACCAATGTACTTATGTCACCCCTAAATATCAAGTGGTATGTGTACTCACCTAATTGTCCTCACCTAATTGTGCTTGCCGGGGTTGAGCTCTGGCTCTTTGGTCCCGCCTCTCAACCCTCAGTCAACAGGTCCAGAGCCTATTTGGCTCTCTCATATCTACACTTGAAACTGTGTATGGAGTCAGCCTCCACCACAGAGATGAAGTTGTGTGTGTGTGTGTGTGTGTGCATGTTTTTAGAGGCTTGAATTATCTCAGAGCTAGCAAGAGCACTTCGCCTACAGGGCAAGATTTCAGGTACTCACAAACTTCATGTTGGCTGAGGTGTTCAAACACTGATGTCTGCACTGTCCGAGGCCACTTATATATAGTCCACAGACGCCTACTCCTACACAGTTGCCAGATTCACTCTCTGAGGTAATCTTCGCCCTATATTTCTTTCTACCTTCGATTTTTGAAGGTTAGTGTCTTAAACTCAACTTACGGTCCACGACCTTAGATGAACCTGAGTGAACTATAACACAAGTGGTCCAGAACACCAATGGGCCAGAGCACCCGTGAGTCAGAATACTAGAGGATCAGAACACTAATGGTTTAGAACTCCAGTGGATCAGAACACTAATGGGTTAGAACACCAGTGGACCAGAACACAATTGGATCACAACACCAAAGGACTATAACACCAATATATTAAAACACCAGTGAATGAGAGTACCACTGGACCAGAACATCACTGGATCACATCCTCAGTAGACCAGAGCACAATTGGTCCAAAACACCGCTTTACGGCAAGACCAGTGGACCGGAACACCAGTGTACTGTAACACCAGTAAACCAAAATACCACTGGACCATAACACCAGTGGACCAGAATAACAGATGACCAGAACATCAGTGGACCAGAGCACAACTTGACAACAACATCTTAGGACGCAACAGTTGTTGACAAGAACAGCAGTGAACCAGAACACCAGTGTTCTAGAACACTACTCATTCAGAACACCAATGTACCAGAACATCAATAGTTTATAGCAGCTCTGAACCAGAAATTCACATGAATGTGTTCAGAGAAGGTTGACAAAGTTAATCTTTATAATTAGAAACCTTTCACATGAGGAGATCAAAGACCTAATTTGCCTTCTCTAGACCGGCGAGGACCTATGGGTGACATGACTGAAGTATGCAAATGGACAAAAGTATAACAACGGGAATATTAACAAGGTGTTAAATACCCACTCAAAATAGAACAAGAAACAATGGATATAAATAGGATAATTTTACATTCATGAGAGACCTGGGTAAATTATGGTTGGGAAATCGATTGCATGATATATGGAACAAGTTACCACGTAGCATTATAGATGAGTTATATCATGAGTGTTTCTAGCGTAGCGTAGACGTATATATTAATGACTTTGAGTGGATATATATAGAAGCTCCCTCGTATAAGAGTCAGTAGTCCCTCTGCCGTTTCCTTAAATCTCATATTCTCTTCTCTTATTTTTCTTTTATTTTTTTCTAAAATAATCAAAGAAATCCCGCCTGTTAGAATTTTTGATACCCTGAATGTTTGCAGAACTGATTTAAAGCTTTGTCCTCATTTTTCATAGCTTTTTCAATACATGTTCCAAGTTAACAGCTTTTTTATGTTTCTGGTTCCTCAGTCGTATACAGTAAAGATAATTTATTGCATATATCATTACTTTGTAACTCAATTTTGAATTAGTTCTACATACTTTACTCTTTAATAAGTTTATTGGCAGTATTATTTTGCCTTCATCTGCAACAATTGATGATTCTATACATTATCTCAAGTAGAATACACTATTGATTCAAGTGATTTTACAAAAATCATACTGATGATTTGTTCTAATTTTGTCAAAACAAGATGCAGAGGAAAATGCACATTCCTTTTCTTATTTTTCTTAAATCAATGCATTTTGGCACAGAAATGAGCTCATCACTAAACTACTGAATTAAATTTTTCCTTTGTTTTTTGTTCAAGCCTTATAAGCCCTCCAGTTTTTTTATTTACAGTTGAAATTTACCATTATAATTATTTTTCTGTCCCTCTGTCAGGTTCTTAATAGTAATTTTGGATTTGTTAAGTAGTTATGCATTATCATAAAACATCTTTTTATACAAGCGGATAATTACGTTATCCCTCCTAAAATCGCTTGTTATCTCTTTTCCCTGCGTAACCTCTCTTGGCCCGAAGTGTTATTAACAGTGGGTTGCAGGACATCGAGAGCAAGTGCAGGAGCGTCTACATTACTTGATTTTGAAATAACACTGAGGGTTATTTCGTGATAATTACAAATACTTTCATTTCTATCAATCATGTTTCTTCTTCATACTGAATTCATTACTTTCTCATTTAATAAACAGACTTCTAATTTCTCCTATGTCTTCTCTCTCTCTCTCTCTCTCTCTCTCTCTCTCTCTCTCTCTCTCTCTCTCTCTCTCTCTCTCTCTCTCTCTCTCTCTCCCTCTCTCTTAGTCTCTCTTCATCTCTCTCTCTCTCACAAACACACACACACACACATTGTTATGTGTGTGTACCTGTATATTAGTTGACTGACAGTTGGGAGGCCGGACCAAAGAGCCAGACTTCAACCTCTTCGCAAGCACAACTAGGTAAGAACAACTTGGTAAGTACACACACACACACACACACACACACACACACACACACACACACACACACACACACACACACACACACACACACACACACACACACACACAAACAAACACACAGGGCGAATTGTGACTGAGTGGACAGTACTCAGGACTCGTAATGCTGGGAGCCGGGGTTCGATCCCCGGTGATGACGGAAAAACAAATGGGCCGAGTTGCTTTTTCCCTGATTCTCGTCTTACCTAGCAATAAATAGTTATCTGAGAGTTAGACAGTTGTTACTGGCTGCTTCCTGGGTGTACTCACCTAGCTGTGCTTGCGGTTGATGACCTCTTGCTCTCTGGTCCCACCTCTCAACCGTCAATCAACTGGTGTACAGATTCCTGAGCTTATTGGGTTCTATCATATCTACGTTTGGAACTGTGTATGGAGTCATCCTCCACCACATCACTGGCTAATGCATTCCACTTGTTAACTACTCTGACACTGAAAAGTACCTTCTAACGTCCCTGTCGCTCATTTGGATTCACAGTCTCCACCTATGTCCTCTTGTTCACGTACCACCAGTGTTGAAAAGTTTATTCTTATCTACAGTGTCAATTCCTCTGAGAATTTTGTAGGTAGTGATTATGTCTCCCCTTACTCTTCTGTCTTCCAGTGTTGTGAGGTTCGCCTCCCGTAGCCTTTCCTCTTAACTTATGCCTCTTAATTCAGGGACTAACAGAGTGGCATACCTTCGATTTTTTTCCGTGTGTGTTTGCGTGTGACGTGTGTGTGTGTGTGTGTGTGTGTGTGTGTGTGTGTGTGGTGTGTGTGTGTGTGTGTGTGTGTGTGTGTGTGTGTGTGTGTGTGTGTGTGTGTGCATGTGTGTGTGTGTGCGTGTGTGTGTGTGTGCACTTGACAAAAAAATTCATCTATAGATAGAATTTAACATAAAGTACACTAACTGATGATGTCACAGGTTAGGTAGCCTACACATTTTTTGTATAACACCTGTAATATCCTACATTAATTCATTATCACTTAATTAACAATTTAATTTTTTTTTAGTTTAGAGTTGAAATAGAAAGTAATAAGCCGGGCTGGTGTAATGAATGACGAAGATATTATTAGGAAGGAACAGCCCGTTCTCATAAACAAAGGGGCTAAGTCCATTCCATGCACCCGCCAAACAATCTGTTTATGAATGAAAAGCGGTTTACACACGACTCACAACTGCTGACGTTCGAACATTTCCGGAACAAGTGCTTCACTGACGAATTTTGTTCGAATCACAACGCTATAAACAGCCCGTCCTCCAAACAAAGATCCAAAAGTGATTCCATGCACCCGCCAAACCCCCTGTTTATGAATGAAAAGCGGTTTACACACGACTCACAACTGCTGGCGTTCGAACATATCCGGAACAAGTGCTTCACTGACGAATTTTGTTCGAACCACAACGCTGTAAATGCTTCACCCACGTACTACAAATACAAATAATCGCCAGCAGAACCTAAACACCTGACCTAACCTAACCTATGTCTATTTATACACAATATGCTAATATATTATAATATTAATTTATACCTGAGAAAATTCCCGTTTGAATGAACAGCATGTTAAAATTTATGAATGCGTCTGTGGGGTTGACCGCTGAATGTAATGGACTTGAGTCGAGGATGGGTTGCTATAAATGCTTCACCCACGTGCTACAAATACAAATAATCGCCAATAGAACCTAAACACCTAACCTAACCGGTAACTCAATATGTTCAATATGGTAATATAAAAAATAATATTAATTTGTATTTGAAAAATTCGTGTTTTGAATGAACAAAATGTTAAAATTTGTGACTGCATCTTTGGAGTGGACCGCTGGATGGAATGAACTTGGTCTGCAACCCATCCTCGACTCAAGTCCATTACATTCAGCGGTCGACCCCACACACGCATTCATAAATTTTAACATGCTGTTCATTCAAAACGGGAATTTTCTCAAGTATAAATTAATATTAAAATATATTGGCATATTGTGTATTTATAGGCATAGGATAGGTTAGGTCAGGTGTTTAGGTTCTGTTGGCGATTATTTGTATTTGTAGTACGTGGGTGAAGCATTTATAGCGTTGTGATTCGAACAAAATTCGTCAGTGAAGCACTTGTTGCGGATGTGTTCGAACGTCAGCAGTTGTGAGTCGTGTGTAAACCGCTTTTCATTCATAAACAGGGGGTTTGGCGGGTGGATGGAATCACTTTTGGATCTTTGTTTGGAGGACGGGCTGTGGTCTGAGGACGGGTTGCTTCCTGTGATTGGCCGTCGTGGAGAATATCCCCAATGAGTTTCTACAAATCAAATACAAACGTGGGAATTGTTCTTTCAACACAACAACCAACCTTATCCGCTGCTGTTGGCCTGTTGATAGTGTAATGTTATACCAACAGATAGTAACAGCTGAATCTTATAGGGGTGGCTTGTTGATAGTGTAATTTTATGCCGATAGATGGGATAAGTTGTATATTAAAGCTGCTGTTGACTTGGACTGTTGATAGTGTTCTTTACTGCCGATAGATGGCATCAATTCAATTATTATCTCCGAATTTCCCCTAAACACTTAGTTATGAAACAAGTCCAATACCATATAATTGGGATTTTATACTCTGCTCTTATTAGTTGTCATGAGCTTTAACAGTTAATTTAGTTTAATTTCTATGAGCAATAATTGTACTTGTAGTACGTGGGTGAAGCATTTAGAGACTATTCGAACAAAAGTCGTGAGGGAAATACTTTTCGAGAAAAGTTGCAATGTAAGCAGTTGTGAGTCATGTGCGAAGAGCTTTTCATTCGTGAACAGAGGAGCGGATACTAAATTAAGGAGCATTTCCACAGAGTTAATGAGGATGGGCTAAATAATGAAATACATTCTTCATGTCTGAATTTAGCTTATACTCTTCATTACCATGTTTGAAGCTGATTCGAAACTTACGTCATTCACTATCTTCCTGTACCGTTAACACTCACTACCGGCCTGTACCGTTGACACTACCTGCCTGTACCGTTAATACTACCTGCCTGTACCGTTAACACTACCTGCCTGTACCGTTATACTACCTGCCTGTACCGTTGACACTACCTGCCTGTACCGTTAATACTACCTGCCTGTACCGTTGACACTACCTGCCTGTACCGTTAATACTACCTGCCTGTACCGTTAATACTACCTGCCCGTACCGTTAAAACTACCTGCCTTTACCGTTAATACTACCTGCCTGTACCGTTAATACTACCTGCCTGTACGGTAACACTACCTGCCTGTACCGTTAATACTACCTGCCTGTACCGTTAAAATACCTGCCTGTACCGTTAACACTACCTGCCTGTGTCGTTAACACTACCTGCCTGTACCGTTAACACTACCTGCCTGTACCGTTAACACTACCTGCCTGTACCGTTAACACTACCTGCCTGTACCGCTAACTCTCCCTAAATCAACGTTACCAAAATATTTTACCCAACTTTATCTACGCCTAACTATCCACATATCCAAATTGTATAATAACTTAATAATATTTGAAACAAAATATATATGTTTCATTGTCGACAGATGTATAGTTTGTTATAATGTCTTACGACTTTATTCTTGAACCAAAGTTTCTTGTAGCTTTTTAAGCCTAAATTATTCATATTTTCATCCGTGTTTCGAGTTCTCGACAGATTTAATTATTTTACAAGTTCTTATATCATCCTTGATTGTGATTTTGTTCAGTTTTGTCGATCAGCAATGTCGCCTTCGTTTATACGTTCAAGATCAGAACAGTCAATGTCTTAATGTTCTTTCGTAAGCAGATACCTGATCGTGATGGTTAATATTTGGCATTAAACGTTGAATGTTTTCCTCGTCATTCACAACCAGTAATAAATGTTGGATAATATGTTATTAAAAATTGCAAAATGATCTTGCAAAATTTATTTTGATTTGCATTATAAATATATATAATAGTACATAAATACAAAGACTTGTACAACATAAGTTTAGAAGCTCTTTAAGTAAAAAAAAAGAAACTCTTGTGCTATTTTCCCAGACAGAAATATAAACATTACTGAGGAGCACCGTAGCTGGCAGAGGGACCAGACGAGGACTTGCGGGGCAGCGGCAGCGTCTTCTGCAGCAGCGAAGGCGATCTGGTCCAGCACGAACTGGGGGATTGGGTGTGGGGAACTCAGGAGCCACTGGCAGCAGGTCAGACTGGGGCTGGTAGCCGTTCTCGTTGGCAACGAACGTCACATGAACGGGTGTGTCGCCAGGTCCAGGGAGCAGTGTCAGTCTGTAATTATAGAATACGTTGAAGAACTGTGGGAAAACATCTCTGTGTTTCTGTTCGATTAACTGATATTTGAGAATAGCTCACATCATCATTATCTTGCAGTTGCACTCACGAATAGCTTCCGGACTTGACTACAGCCGCCTTCGGGACTGTCGGTGGAGAGAGCCCAGTTGCTGGGGCCAACACTTGATGCCGTTGCCAGTCTCGACATCGAAGTTGTATCTGCCATCTTCTTCGTGGATACGGTCGTCCCTCAGGATGGGGATTTCCTCGCTAGACTCACTGTAGCGAGAAGGAGCGGCTGGGGCGGCGTAACCCCCCTGGGGGGCAGCGGCGGCCACTGGCGGCCAGAGCGGCGGAGAAATAACCTGACACACAAACCACAACCGAAAATTAGTTAAAGGAAATAATTATGACTAATTTATGTATATAAAACTAATCCTTGCTCCCTTTAGCTTCGCTGCATTCTTCATTTTCTTATCGTTTAAACTAAATACATATATACGTCCCATAACTCAAATTAGCGACACTTTTCGGGGGGCATTACAGATATCAGGGAGTGTAATAAAACGCCAAAAGACTAAAACCACGGACCCCACGAATGGGGGACAAGAGCCTATAGACTATATTCTGAACAGCCTGAACAAGGAAGAAGTCCAGAAGAAACTAACCGCTGCCCAGCTGGTATTTTATATCTGTCTATCTATCTCAATAGTGATGGAGCTGTCCGCCAACATTCTTTCAATGTTCCTGTCTGGAAGCGGATGGATCTCAAGAGATACATAACTTTTTAACACTCATTGTTATTAACCAATGTACTTATGTCACCTCTAAATATCAAGTGGTATGCGTACTGCACCTAATTGTCCTAACCTAATTGTGCTTGGTGGCAGTTGAGCTCTGGCTCCTTAGCCCCGCCTCTCAACCGTCAATCAATAGGTTGTGTGTATTGTGTGTGTGGTGTAGTGATGTGGTGTGCGTGTGTGTGTGTGTGGGTGTGTGTGTGTGTGTGTGTGTGTGTGGTGTGTGGGTTTGGTGGGGTGTGTGTTGTGTGTGTGAGTGTGTGATGTTGTTCTGTATGTGTGTTTCTAGAGGCTTGAATCCTCTCAAAGCTAGTAAGAGCACTTCGCCTACAGGGAGAGATTTCAGGTACTCACAAACTTCATGTTGGCTGAGATGTTCAAACACTGATGTCTGTACTGTCCGAGGCCACGTATATATAGTCCCCAGACGCCCTACACCTACACAGTTGCCAGCTTCACTTTCTGAAGCAATCTTCGTCCTATCGATATTCCTCACTAACCTTTGATTTTCTAGTGTCAGTGTCTAAGCATACTACTGTCGCTCGACCTTAGATTAACCTGAGTGAACTAGAACACAAGTGGTCCAGACAACCAAAGGACTATAACACCAATATATTAAAACACCAGTGTATGAGAGTACCACTGGACCAGACAACACCACTGGATGCACATCACTCAGTGGTACAATGCCACAATTGGTCCAAAACAACCGCTGTACGGCAAGACCAGTGGACCGGAACACCAGTGGACTGTAACACCAGTGGATCAAAACACCACTGGACCATAACACCAGTGGACCAGAATATCAGATGACCAGAACACCAGTGGACCAGAGCATCAATTTGGACTATTAACAATCACTTACTTCACAACAGTTATTGACAAGAACAGCAGTGAACCAGAACACCAGTGTTCTAGAACACTTACTCTTTCAGAATACCAGTGTACCAGGTGTGTGTCGTGTGTGTGTGTGGTGTGTGTGTGGTGTGTGCTCTGTCACACTCACACACACACACCAACACCACCACACACACACCACACACAACACATCACACACACACACACACACACACACAACACCACACACGCACCACACACAGAGGACGCCTTGCGGCTGAGTGGACAGTATCCAGGACTCGTAATACCTGAGGACCGGGTTCCCCGATCCCCCAGCAATGACGGAAAAAACAAATGAGCTGAGTGTTCTTTCACCTTGATGCCCCTGTTACCTAGCAGTAACTATGTAACTAACGGGAGTTAGACAGCAGTTAAGGCGGGCCTCCTTGGGTGTGGGTGGGTGTGTGTGTGTGTGAGTGTGTGTATTCACTAGTTGTATTCACCTAGTTGGTGCTTGGTGGTGGGGTTGAGACCGTGCTTACACGTTGGTCCCGCCTCTTGACTCTCAATCAATCAACTGTACTAACTACTACTAACTATTTTTTTTCACCACAACAACACACACACACCCACACACACACACACACACACACACACACACACCCGCCAGGTAGGGGGCCATGTAGCCTGGTGGATAGCGTGCAGACTCGTAATTCTGTGCCGGGTTCGATCCCGCACCCGGCAGAAACAACTGGGCCAAAGTTCTTCACCCTGAATGCCCCTGTTACCTTTGCAGTAAATAGGTACCTGAGAGTTCAGTCAGCTGTCACGGGCTGCTTCCTGGGGTGTGTGGTGTGTGTGTGGTGTGGGAAAAATAAAGTAGTTAGGTGTAGTAGTAACAGTTGATTGACAGTTGAGAGGCGGGGCACAAAGAGCAAAGCTCAACCCCCGTAAAAATACAACTAAGTGAGATACACGCACGCAGACACACACATCACCACACACACACACTACACACACACACGACAACAATCACACCCACACACACCACACACACACACACACACACACACACACAACACAATGGTTGTTCCAGGTTTAACCCACAGCAAATGGGTTCAAGTGTAATGAATATAGGGGTAGGAAGGAGGAGTCCAGATACAAGGTATCTTTTTGGGAGATGAAATTCTTCGGGAGTCAGAGAAAGAAAAGACTTGGGGTTGATATCACGCCAGACCTGTCCTCCTGCAGCCCATATCAAGAGGATAACATCAGCCGGATATGCCAGGGCTGGCCAATTATAAGAACCGCATTCAGGAACCTGTGTAAGGAAATCATTCAGAACTTTGCATACCACATATGTCAGGCCAATCCTGGAGCTAGCAGACTCAGCATGGAGTCCATATCTATTCAAGGATAAGACCAAACTGGAAAAGGTTCAATAGGTTTGCCACCAGGGGACTAGTACCCTAGCTGAGAGGTATGAGCTGAACGAGGAGAGACTACGATAATTAAACCTCACTTCGCTGGAAGACAGAAGAGTTAGGGGGACATGACCACCACAATCAAGATTCCCAAGGGAATCGACTGGGTAGGAAGTAAAGACAGTCTTATTTAAACATAGGGGCACACGCACTAGTGTAGATATGATAGAGCACAATAGGCTCAGGAACCTGTACACCTGTTGGATTGACGGTTGAGACGGCGGGGACCAAAAGAGAGAGCGAAACCCCCGCAAGCACAATTAAGTATGAGTACAGTTAGGGGAGTACACACACACACACCCACACACCAACACACACCCACCACACACACACACAACTACCACACACACACAACACACACACACACACAACCACACATCCATACACACACATACACACCAAAACACACCACACTACACCTACAACACATACACACACACACACATACACACACACACATACACACCAACACATG
>WNGS01163555.1:6846665-6858861 GCA_020271785.1 Procambarus virginalis
CTAAATGATCTTTTATATTAATATATATACTGAATGTTTATATATCTTAGTAGATTAATGCGATTAAAGACTGTACTTCTTTCAACCACTTAAAAAGAAACCAAGAGCTACCTAAATTAACTCTAGTTACTTCCTCTTATCCTCCATGTCAGCTTGTGTTTAATGCTGTTATGAATATTATTTACTGGATTTTGCGCTGTTACTAAAAGGAACAATGTCTAAATAAAAAATAATAATATCATCTATTGAATCCCCTTTTCAATTATACAAATACTTACTATTTTTGTACTCTTGTAAGAACCTTAGTCTCCAAATACCATGTGAAAATTTATCAGTAATTTTTTTTAATTTCCTTCACAATTCAGAATGTTTTCTTTCCTTAGTTAGTTTTAATTGTTACCCCATTTAGCTTGTAAATTATTATCCCTATTTATTTTACATTATGTCCGAAATGCTCTGCATGTTGGTGGCTTTATGAATTGTACTTATTTTACCTATTACCTCCACTGTTTATGTATGTAAGAATGTACACTTGTATAAGATGACTAAACTACACATCAGAAAACGAAGAAACGACGACGTTACGATCCGTCCTTGACCATCATCATGTCGTGTGATAATGGTCCAGGGAGGCCCGAAACGTCATTTCTTCATTTTCTGATATATTGTGGTTTGGTCATTATATCTTCAGCCACGTTATTGTGACTCATCGTCTGTGAACGAATCCAAACATTCGCTCACATGCTAAAAAAAGAGAAATATTGAAACTCTTTTACGAACTTGAAAAATGATGTAATTAATTGTATCTGACGCAAAAGGTTGGCCTGTGAAGTGCATGTGGCAACAGTGTCTGCAGGTTGCATGACTGCTATAAATACAGCGGCTGGGAGAAGCAGTGCATCAGTGGCCTGCAGCACACACCAACATGAACACCGTGAGTACTGACGGGGGGAAATGGCTATGTCGATTGGAATTAATAAATGTAGAAATGAGTGATACGTGAAATATGAGAAATATTTCTTGGAACTCATATACAAATAAGAAATTATGTTTTGTTCGAAGCAGTAATTCGGCTTTGATATGTAAACTTTATAAATAAAATAATTACTTTGCTGGTATTTTTATGCAAATAACGTACGCCACTACCTGAATGTTTAATAAAAGAGGAAACAAGAGAAATTGCTAATATTATCTGTTTGTTTGCTAATGTTTGCTAATATTATAAATAAACTATGTTACATAGTGTAGTATATTAAGCAGAACACGTCAATCAATATTTGTTCAAAAATTAAAGTTGGGCGTCAGACATATCCAAATGACCGATATTGAATACGCAGGTTATTCTCGCCGTCTTTGTGGCCGTGGCGGCCGCCGCCCCCAGTACGCCGCCCCTCAGGCTCCTACCGGCTACGGTGGCTCCAGCGAGGAGGTTCCCATTATCAGGCACGATTTGTACCTGGGAATGAAGGTTCCTACAAACTGGAGGTGGAGACTGGCAACGGCATCGTGGTATCCCAGTCTGGCTCCCCCAGCGGCCCCGGAGGAGCCGTAGCCAAGGCTGGTCAATACTCGTGAGTATTAGTTAAACAAACTGATTCCATTGTTATCGTCTTATGTAGGAAAGCTATATTATTTTTACTGGATTCATGTTCTCTTTCCCACAGCTACACTGCTCCTGATGGCACTGACGTCGTTGTGAAGTTCGTCGCCGACGAGAACGGCTACCAGCCCCAGTCTGATCTGCTGCCAGTGGCTCCTGCCTTCCCCCACCCAATCCCTCAGTTCGTGCTGGACCAGATCGCTAAGGCTGCCGAAGAGGACGCCGCCACCGCCCGCGGCAAGTCCTCTGGACTCTCCGGCAGTTATGGTCCTCCTCAGTAAATATAACCGCAAGAGTGATCGGAAAATATCTCCACGAATACAAGTTATGAGTGAACTTTGTGCAGACATTCGAGTGTGACTGAATATTTATTTACGTGTGATATATTATCACTGTTTAGTTAAATAAATATATGAGACAAATTTGATTTTCATTTTAATTTTGTCACTAGATTTATATAAATTTACTAGATACATTCAAACAACATGCAAATATGCGGAAGAGACTAATTAAACTTAAATATTAATCGTCCTTATTTCCACCTAAATAAGAATAGTTGCCATTTTTCTTATTGAAAAAACAAAAATATTTCTTGCTATATAAATTTAAGAAACTCGAGCACTGAGACGCCCTTCCACTGGGTCCCGGGAGACGTTTGGAGCTAAGACTGCGAAAGGCAGTCAGCTGCTGCTTACCTCGCCACTTGAACATATGTGGAGCACTTCTTAGGTGGCTATGTGGCTCTTCTCCTTCACATCAACATCACCTAAATTATACTTTACACCACTATAAGTAGTGTGTATACATTTCCTGCTTCGTCTACATCTGAATCAGTGGCATCTTCTTGCAAATCTTCTCGTAGATCAATAAAACTTTTTGTCTTAAGATAACTAAGCTATTAACCTCTGGAGGATAATTAACACCATCAAAAGAGTTTATTGATCAACAAGTAGGTATGCTTTAGTTTTGAAAAAATTTAACTAAAGTAAACTTTTTTGTATATATACACCGAGAAGCTCGTGGTGTATATTTCTCATTATAACACTTTTTCCACCAGCATCAATTAAGAAGAAAATAGATCATAAAGTTGGTTCGTGAGGGATTCCTGTGTTGCATTGTTTATTGTTGGAGTTCTCGTTGCTGAAGAATACAGTGTCTTGTCTTCTTTACTGAGCTCTCAAAGCCGTTCATAATAATATGTTTGATGCCACGCCAATTGTTACTTGTCCAGCTGTGCGATCTCTCGCGTGCACAGCTGTTTTTACCTAAAAATGGCAAATTTAGCAGAAATATTGAATTTCAAAATTAAACTATTTTTAATAATTGATCACATATTTTGTCTTGGCCCATTTACTTTAAAATCAAATAGCAAGTAGACCTACGAGATATTCACAATTTTGTAAAAGTCTTTGAACTTCATACTCCCGGAAGTTATACTTCCGGGAGTATGATCTCTCCTCTCTGCTGTATGCCCTACTACAGCTGTCGTCCAATACCCAATTTATTAAACGATTTAGTTTTCTTTGAGTACAAACATGGGAGAGAGACTACATGTGAAGGGAGCACCCGTTCACTGCCTAACCAACTCATCTTTCAGGCAATTTAATAAAGGAAGGGAGAATACGTTCAAGGGTCGTACATATATTTAAAGGAGTAAGGGGCTCTGCTCAACGGGCATGAATATATTCGTAAACAATATTACTGAAATTATTGTATCAAGCACATTCCTTAAGAACTCAATGTCAACTTTAAGGATTAAATATTAAAACAGCGGCAAGACCTGTAAGTGGCACAATCAATCACTAACCAGTTTTAATAATGCATTATTAACATGCTGGCTAAAAAGGGGGGACATATTGGCTCTCAGTGACACTTAATAATATGTTACAAAGTCACGACAGTTCAAAAGGGAGCTTCTTTACTCTCCCATGGCATAAACTTACATTTCTCGATGAAGGAATTTGTCATAAAATGCCCATAAAATTCTGCTAAAACACATAGATAGGCTAATTTAAATTAATTCACTGATTTGTAAAACAACTTTTTATTGAACATTTTTTTTATTGTTACAAAATATAAAACGCTGCATTACTTTATTTTCTTACATTAATATTTCTAGCGTGGTAACCATAAAACTTGACGCCTTCCAGCATTACGTTCTTTACAAACGTGAGGATTAAAGTGTGTCGTTTACTAAATAATAACACCCTTCAAGTCTCCCTAAATAAATAACACTACATAACTCATTGAAGGCCAATTTAAGTAAGTTATCATCATAGAAAAGCGATAAGCCAGTATGGCAATATAGCTAATACAAAGTAAGTTCAGATAACAAAGTTCCAGATTAAGTATTGACACGCATTATAGATATCAAAGATATCAAAGAAAAGGAACCACATGCCACCCATGATTAGAAGGCCAACGCTACAAAATCTGCCCCTCCTGTTAATCTATTCCTGTTAATCCAGTATCAGCTAATGATACTGGCAATGGCTTAAAAGGGCCACCACTTACGGGCTATTCATGCCCGTGCCATCTTTTAGGTGGCTTAATCTTCATCAATCAATCTTAGTCAATCGCTGGAGTTCTAGGCCTATCGGGGCCAGAACATGGCCCCCTCAGAGAAGCAAGAGGAGCAATGGTTTATAGACACCCCCGAGTAGTTGGAAGCTGTCTATATCTGCCATCAACCAGGTCTGGCACCCAGAAAGGTAGGAATCACAAAACAAACTACAGCGGGTGAAAAATTGCTAACCGAAAGCCGAACGAGTAAAACAGAACTCCCCAATCAGTAAACACGCATGACGTCATCACAGCCGCTGCGCCGCTGTCTGTGCAACTCCTCCCCCCCCCCCGCCCCAATTGGGACCGACAGTCCCAGGGGTGGGGAGAGTTGCACAGACATGGGAGAGACTGTCCCATGTCTGTCATCTCATGGCCCAGACATGGGACATACTGTCCCAGGTACCAACAGGTGTTCCTCCTTCTCTTTGTCTACATGAGAAAACGCAGAGTGTCTTTTGCATCATGTCCCAGTCCGCCTGCCTCATGATCCAGTCCGCCTGCCTCATGGCCCAGTCCGCCTGCCTCATGGCCCAGTCCACCTGCCTCATGACCCAGTCCGCCTGCCTCATGATCCAGTCCGCCTGCCTCATGGCCCAGTCCGCCTGCCTCATGATCCAGTCCGCCTGCCTCATGGCCCAGTCCGCCTGCCTCATGGCCCAGTCCGCCTGCCTCATGGCCCAGTCCGCCTGCCTCATGGCCCAGTCCGCCTGCCTCGTGGCCCAGTCCGCCTGCCTCATGGCCCAGTCCACCTGCCTCATGGCCCAGTCCGCCTGCCTCCTGACCCAGTCCGCCTGCGTCATGGCCCAGTCCACCTGCCTCATGGCCCAGTCCGCCTGCCTCATGGCCCAGTCCACCTGCCTCATGGCCCAGTCCGCCTGCCTCATGACCCAGTCCGCCTGCCTCATGACCCAGTCCGCCTGCCTCATGACCCAGTCCGCCTGAGTCATGGCCCAGTCCACCTGCCTCATGGCCCAGTCCGCCTGCCTCATGACCCAGTCCACCTGCCTCGTGGCCCAGTCCGCCTGCCTCATGACACAGTCCGCCTGCCTCATGCCCCAGTCTACCTGCCTCATGGCCCAGTCCACCTGCCTCATGGCCCAGTCCACCTGCCTCATGACCCAGTCCGCCTGCCTCATGGCCCAGTCCACCTGCCTCATGACCCAGTTCGCCTGCCTCATGAGCCAGTCCGCCTGCCTCATGACCCAGTCCGCCTACCTCATGACCCAGTCCGCCTGCCTCATGAGCCAGTCCGCCTGCCTCATGACCCAGTCCGCCTACCTCATGACCCAGTCCACCTGCCTCATGACCCAGTCCGCCTGCCTCATGAGCCAGTCCGCCTGCCTCATGACCCAGTCCGCCTGCTGAACACGACCTTGCCTGAGGGCCAGACAATCACTCTTGAGCAAGAAGGCTTCTGCTTAACCCTAACATTCACATCATATTTTCTTTATTTAGTAGAATAGGTTACAAGTGCGAGCCTTCAGTATGACCATACTGGCACATAAAGGATGGTTATATTGCACATATATAACCATCTTGTGGTATATATGGTATATATACCACATCATGTCACATCAGGTAACTTGTGGTATATATATACCACAAGTTACGTGAGGGGCAATAGGTGCCCAGAAATCTTCTTACTAAGATTTTTTTTAAAGAAATAAAAAATAATTATCAGGCAAGTATAATCTATTATTAATATTTTTGTAGTACTTTAGTGATTTGTATCAAACCAGACCAAACAATTATTTATAACGCTCTTACAATTAGAAATTAAAGACCACTTTCTAAATAAAATCTACATGCACATAGATATATAAAGCATGAGATAGTGGTCCAACTCTAACATAATATTTATTTTGAGAAATTCTATATTATGAATTTTGTGAAATTTGACTATAATATATGCATCATACTGAGCCAACATTGAGGGCGTACATTGGGATCGACCTCACTCCCTTGCACTCTTCAGGCACTCTCCCTGGGGTGTCCAGGGATGCGGGTTCGATCCCGTTGCATGGCCTCAGTAATTTCTCTTAGGTGTTTTCGAATCACGGACAAAAATATTGTAAACGATACATTTTTTGATAAATTTTCTCAGTGTTTATTTTCTTGTAGTATGTACGTTGTGCTTAGCTACGGCAAGACTCAGAAACGACCTGGGTAGCAAAGTTGGAATGCAATGGAATCAAGATTTTCTTACTCTTCATTCAAAAAATTAGGAATAACAATGCGAGGAGCTCTTCGGTATATATAAGAGCAGACAGATTATTAACTAGTATACCAGTGCTTAGAGAAACAATGTACATATGAAAGATTGTTAGTAAAATTTCTATATATATATATATTATATCTTGGATTACAATTTTCTCTATGAAAGTTGGCCTTATGTGCTTCTTAGCTGTGTTAATATAGGTTCAGCTGGAATATTGTGACGGAACACCATGACAATATGTCCTCGAGGCAGCCTTAAAACAGATAATAGATGCTACTTAAGACGGATAGTGAAATACCCTCAGACACCACTTGTGACCACCTCAGGTCATTTGCGCTCATCTTAGTTAATACTTTTGGGTGTTACAACCCAAGGTTTCATATAACTGACATATCATCGTCGAGCAAGTATTCTGTGCAACAGTAAAATATAAACCTGTATACCATGAACTTGAATATTAAAGGTTATTAGCAGGAATGTTACAGATTGCTGCTCTTGAATTGGAGATGCCTCATGGATACGAATGAATCGCTGGAGGCTGTGACTGGTCGTGAGGAGACTTCCAAGCACTTGACTGACTTCCATGTCTGATGAACCTTGTGTTTTGCTTACTGAAGCATTGTGCGCGTCAGGCGCGTCAGGTGTACCTCGAATTCTGTCTCACTTTTTATAGTATGTGAAATATCTTTTTGCTCGTGCGCGTGTTTGTACTCACCTAATAACTCTTAGATCCAACATTCCAGTATTGTGTGTCGTCGACTCAATGTTCAGTATCTCTATAATTGTTTGTTGTATCCACTCTTCAAGATTTTGATGTCGCATGTTTGGCACTCAGTCTATGTTCTTGCATCTTATCAAATCTGTTGTAAAAAAAATGAGTTGGGTGCGGTGTTAACCTATACTGTCTCCACCTAATGCTAATTATACGTGTTCACTATTCTAACACTGAAGAATTATTTCTTACTTTCTTGCATCTCATCTAGTTGTATATTTTTGCCAAGTTTTTAATCCCTCTTCTCTCTCCAACCTGTAAGTCTCCCTAACAATCATGTGCCTCATTCGCGTCCCCTCTCTTCCTTCCTTTCTGCAGAGTTATGAGAACAGGTTCTCAAAACCTTTAATCATAACAAACCTTTGCATTTTCTACAGTTTAGCCGCGTGTTTCTGCGAGTTAGGGATCCATGACGGAGATGGCAGATTTAACACATCCCGCGTGATTGATGTGTAACGCTGAAGGCCAGCATATCCAGGTTCATAATGTGACGTCAGCTTAAATACAAGGTCTACTAATTAGTCTATTTAATCTCTCCAAGTTTGAGGTTCGACCCTCTCATTTTGTACTTTTCAAGCAAAATCCTGTCGCCTACCGCTACTTGATGTACTATCGCAGGGGTCTTCTGCCATTGCTTCTTCATTGTGTACTATTCGAGAGGTCTCCTATCACCTCCTTCGTTAGTGAGTACTATATAAACAGTTTGAAGTCACCTGCCTCTATTCTCGTTACTCGGCAATTTTTAGGTTATATTTCTGGATTCATCACTTTGCCCTTCTCATAAAATAGGTCAGGTCCACCTGGAATCGTCTGCTGTCATTTTTCACACACCTTCAATAAAATTGACAGTAGTGATCCCCCTCTTTCATGAGGCAAAGCTGGTACTTTTTGAAACCCAATATTCTCTAATCAACGTAAGCCGGGAATATTTTTTGTATCACCCTCTTTAGTGCCGCGACGGTCTCGTTTCATGCAGGTCGGTGTTCAATCCCCCGACCGTCCAAATGGTTAGGCACAATTCCTAACCCTCCGTCCCAACCCAAATCCTAATCCTGACCCCTTCAAATTATCCCCCTGATAATTTCCTCCCTCCCTCCCCTCTCTAGAACCTTGCGGTAGTACAGTTGGGCTTGTTCTTGACTTATATGTATATATATATATATATATATATATATATATATATATATATATATATATATATATATATATATATATATATATATATGTATATATATACATATATACATATATATATATATATATATATATATATATATATATATATATATATATATATATATATATATATATATATATATATATATATATATATATATATATATATATATATATATATATATATATATATATATATATATATATGTATATATATATATATATATATATATATATATATATATATATATACATATATATATATATATATATATATATAATATATATATATATATATATATATATATATATATATATATATATATATATATACCACCTCAGGTTGTTTGTAGGGACACTCAAGCCTCGAAGATGATATGCAGCACCCAGAGGAGCCTTATCAGGCTCCCACGTGCGCTGGTACATATTGTCTTCTCCTACCATCCCATTATGTATGTAAGTCTTTATTTGATTTAAACGTAATTACAAAAAATTGAGTTACATGAAAGTTACAAAGATGATTATCATAAGTTGTGGAGGTCCTCCAGCTCCTCAGATGGAGGGCAGGAACCTTGAATGCAGTGTGCATTTCCCCTCTGTATCGCCACGATTATGCACTGGAAAAGAAAGCTAGAAGCTCTAGGGTCTCTTGTTGTTTCAATTAGCCTTGAACCCAATTCCTTCAAAAAACTGGTGCACTCTGACCCCAGGTGCCGAGTGTCTCAGAAGCAATGGGGACAAAATTGTAGTGGTGATTCAGTTCTCTGTCCTTACGGGATTTGGCTGATTCCCTGTGAGTGGCAGCGCCACCTAGTTGTGCAACACTGAATTCAATGTAGGTATTAGCCAGGGTTGATACGCACGTGTAGTCCCATACCAACTGCTTGCCATTCTTCTAGGGGTTCACTGAGATACCACCTGAGCGATGGTATAAGAGCAGCAGATGTAATGAGCGTTAGGTAACGGGGCTCTCTTCTCAGCTGGGCATCCAGCTGTGGAGAGGCTCCTCTTGATGATATCGTTAACTTCAGTGTGCCTGTGCGTGTGTGTATGTGTGTGTGTGTGTGTGTACTGCTCACCAAGTTGTACTCACCTAGTTGTGCTTGTGGGGGGTTGTGCTCTGGCTCTTTGGTCCCGCCTCTCAACTGTCAATCAACTAATATACAGGTTCCTGAGCCTACTGGGCTCTATCATATCTCCACTTGAAGCTGTGTATGGAGTCAGCCTCCACCACATCACTTCGTAATGCATTCCATATGTCTACTACTCTGACACTAAAAAAATTCTTTCTAACATCTTTATGGCTCATTTGGGCACTCAATTTCCACCTGTGTCCCCTAGTGCGTGTGTCCCTTGTGGTAAATAGCCTATCTTTATCTACCCTATCAATTCCTCTGAGAATCTTGTATGTGGTGATCATGTCCCCTCTAACTTTTCCCGAATCCCAGCGACGTGAGGTTTAATTCCCGTAGTCTCTCCTCGTAGCTCATACCCCCCTCAGTTCGGGTACTAGTCTGGTGGCAAACTTTTGTGTGCGCGTGTGTGTGTGTGTGTGTGTGTGTGTGTGTGTGTGTGTGTGTGTGTGTGTGTGTGTGTGGTGTGTGTGTGTGTGTGTGTGTGTGTGTGTGGTGTGTGTGTGTGTGTGTGTGTGTGTGTGTGTGTGTGTGCGTGCGTGCGTGCGTGCGTGCGTGTGTGTGTGTGTGTGTGTGTGTGTGTGTGTGTGTGGTGTGTGTGTGTGTGTGTGTGTGTGTGTGTGTGTGTGTGTGGTGTGTGTGTGTGTGTGTGTGTGTGTGTGTGTGTGTGTGTGTGTGTGTGTGGGCGTGTATTTTATTACAAAATATAAACGTATATTTTGAAGCGGTAAGCCTTTTATCTCTAATATAATACGTTTAATTTGAGCTCCAAAACTATTGAGAATTAAAACAAAGACATACAATGGACTGCAATAGAGGTGGTAGGGATAGTTTCATAATATGAGTGCGCTAATTTGCCTGAAGCCACAAAAACAGCGACACAGGAGTTGCTCCAACTAGTGACATTTTCTGATCACGGGGAGGCATAGTGTTGCAACAGAAATATTATTCAAAATGGAAGGGAAGATAATATGTGTTGGCGAGGCTTGCACAAGACCTTGAAAAATCAAAGGTCGATAGGAAATATAGAGCAAAAGTTTACCTAAAGGGGGAAGGGGGGAAACTGAGGAACGAGAGTGGGTGGGTAAGCTGGGGGAGGCTATATATATATATATATCCCTGGCAGGGTCCTGCACCTATCAGTTTCCTCTTGCAGAAGCCGTCATGAAGTTTGTGAGTTATCGGTGTACTGTGGCGGGGAGTATATGGCAGGGAAGGGAATTATCTTAGCTGGAAAAAAGAATTATTTTCCCACTGTGTATTAACTCTTGTTTGCCTACTTCTCTGTGTCTTAACATATGTTTGCTGCCTCTCTGTGTCTTAACATCTGTATGCTGCTGCTATATGTCTTCACACTTGTTTGCTGCCACTGTGTCTTAACTCCTGTTTGCTGCTTCCCTGTTTCTTAACTGTTTGCTGCCTCCCTGTTTCTTAACTGTTTGCTGCCTCCATGTGTCTTAACTGTTTGCTGCCTCCATGTGTCTTAACTGTTTGCTGCCTCCATGTGTCTTAACTGTTTGCTGCCTTCCTGTTTCTTAACTGTTTGCTGCCGCCATGTGTCTTACCTGTTTGCTGCCTCCCTGTTTCTTAACAGTTTGCTGCCTCCATGTGTCTTAACTGTTTGCTGTGTCTATGTGTCTTAACTGTTTGCTGTGTCTATGTGTCTTAATTGTTTGCTGTGTCTATGTGTCTTAACTGTTTGCTGCCTCCATGTGTCTTAACTGTTTGCTGTGTCTATGTGTCTTAACTGTTTGCTGTGTCTATGTGTCTTAGCTGTTTGCTGTGTCTATGTTTCTCAACTGTTTGCTGCCTCTATGTGTCTTAACTGTTTGCTGCCTCCATGTATCTTAACTGTTTGCTGTGTCTATGTGTCTTAACTGTTCGCTGTGTCCATGTGTCTTAACTGTTTGCTGCCTCTATGTGTCTTAACTGTTTGCTTCCTCCATGTGTCTTAACTGTTTGCTGCCTCTCTGTAAATATTTATTTGTTTTCTGGCGCTTGCGTTGTTCTGTTTACAAGGATACATATTAAACTATCATGTTTATAATACCTCTCTGGAATTCCCTTCTATCTCATAAGATAGACATATAAACATAAATACTCCCATAATGTCCCTTTCATCATGTTAATTGAAATTTTCATTCCGAACTGAAATATCAAGTCAAGACAAAATATAGTTTAGTAATATAATGATCCAATCCATTCACATCAATCCTTATCCTAAAGCTAAATTTTTTCAAGTCTGTGATCAGATTCCAAAAGTGGTTCTGATCTATGAATAAATTTGGTTAAATTGACAATTTTTTACGTGAACTCGTATAAGACAGCAATGGAAATTTCGCCTGTCAAATTTATTTATCAACTGAAGAGGAATGTAACTTTTAAGCGCATAAAGGTTGTCAAACCAGTGACTGTCTCAAAGTGACTAATTCTTGTCTTCAAGTTCACGTTTATACATTCTTATGTACTATAACTAATTTCAAAACATTAAAAACTGCTATGGCTTTGTTTGTTAATTAATGGTGCTTTTGTTTTTAAACATTGTTTGTAAATCTGTTGAAACTATCTATTAAATCCACGTAGGTTATTCTCGCCGTGCTGGCCACTGTGGCCACCGCCGCGCCCCAGGGGTACGCCGCCCCCCAGGCACGCTACGCGGGCTCAAGCGAAGAGGTCCTATTCTGAAGGACGATCGTATCCAGGAGGACGATGGAAGATACAACTTCGACGTG
>WNGS01163555.1:6859861-6875044 GCA_020271785.1 Procambarus virginalis
TGACTCATTAACCAACATGTATCCTTTAGTCTTGAGCATACTTCAAGATTAAAGAAAACTCTAAATACATATACACACTAAGCAGCAAGGAACATCTCCAGATAATCTATACAAGCGAAACCGAATGATACAGAGTTTTACTGCTGATATTCAGGCTCGTGATTTATTAGGAGGACCGTAGCTGGCAGAGGGACCCGACTTGCCGCGAGCGGCGGCAGCATCTTCTGAGCGGCGAAGGCGATTGGTCCAGCACGAACTGGGGGATTGGGTGGGGGAACTCAGGAGCCACTGGCAGCAGGTTAGACTCTGGCTGGAAGCCGTTCTCGTCGGCGACGAACTTCACAACGACGGAGTGCCGTCAGGAGCAGTGTAGCTGTGGAAGACGTGTTACATGAAAGTACAGTATAAATGCAGTTATGTTGAAAATTAAACTAATACAGATATTCCTTCAAAATAAAGACACCCAAACGGCAGGCAATACTCACGAGTATATTGTCCAGCCTTGATGATTGCGCCCTCGGACCGGAGAACCAGACTGGGACAGGACAATGCCGTTACCAGTCTCCACGTCGAAGTTGTATCGTCCATCGTCCTCCTGGATACGATCGTCCTTCAGAATAGGAACCTCTTCGCTTGAGCCCGCGTAACGTGCCTGGGGGGCGGCGTACCCCTGGGGCGCGGCGGTGGCCACAGTGGCCAGCACGGCGAGAATAACCTACGTGGATTTAATAGATAGTTTTCAACAAAGATTTACAAACAATATTAAAAACAAAAGCACCATTAATTAACACCCAAAGCCATAGAAGTTTTTAATTTTTTGAAAATAGTTATTGCTACATAAAGAATGTATAAACGTGAACTTGAAGACAAGAATTAGTCACTTTGAGACAGTCACTGGTTTGACAACCTTTATGCGCTTAAAAGTTACATTCCTCTTCAGTTGATAAATAAATTTGACAGGCGAAATTTTCCATTGCTGTCTTATACGAGTTCACGTAAAAATTGTCAATTTAACCAAATTTATTCATAGATTCAGAACCACTTTTGGAATCTGATCACAGACTTGAAAAAATTTAGCTTTAGGATAAGGATTGATGTGAATGGATTGGATCATTATATTTACTAACTATATTTTGTCTTGACTTGATATTTCAGTTCGGAATGAAAATTTCAATTAGCATGATGAAAGGGACATTATGGGAGTATTTATGTTTATATGTCTATCTTATGAGATAGAAGGGAATTCCAGGAGGTATTATAAACATGATAGTTTAATATGTATCCTTGTAAACAGAACAACGCAAGCGCCAGAAAACAAATAAATATTTACAGAGAGGCAGCAAACAGTTAAGACACATGGAGGAAGCAAACAGTTAAGACACATAGAGGCAGCAAACAGTTAAGACACATGGACACAGCGAACAGTTAAGACACATAGACACAGCAAACAGTTAAGATACATGGAGGCAGCAAACAGTTAAGACACATAGAGGCAGCAAACAGTTGAGAAACATAGACACAGCAAACAGCTAAGACACATAGACACAGCAAACAGTTAAGACACATAGACACAGCAAACAGTTAAGACACATGGAGGCAGCAAACAGTTAAGACACATGGAGGCAGCAAACAGTTAAGACACATAGACACAGCAAACAATTAAGACACATAGACACAGCAAACAGTTAAGACACATAGACACAGCAAACAGTTAAGACACATGGAGGCAGCAAACAGTTCCTCAGTTTCCCCCCTTCCCCCTTTAGGTAAACTTTTGCTCTAAATTTCCTATCGACCTTTGATTTTCAAGGTCTTGTGCAAGCCTCGCCAACACATATTATCTTCCCTTCCATTTTGAATAATATTCTGTTGCAACACTAGCCTCCCCGTGATCAGAAAATGTCACTAGTTGGAGCAACTCCTGTGTCGCTGTTTTTGTGGCTTCCGGCAAATTAGCGCACTCATATTATGAAACTATCCCTACCACCTCTATTGCAGTCCATTGTATGTCTTTGTTTAATTCTCAATAGTTTTGGAGCTCAAATTAAACGTATTATATTAGAGATAAAAGGCTTACCGCTTCAAAATATACGTTTATATTTTGTAATAAAATACACGCCCCCCCCCCCCCCACACACACACACACACACAGGGGGCAGGTAGCCTGGTGGATAGCGTGCAGGACTTGTAATTCTGTGGCGCGGGTTCGATTCCCGCACCCGGCAGAAACAAATGGGCAAAGTTTCTTTCACCCTGAATGCCCCTGTTACCTAGCATTAAATAGGTACCTGGGAGTTAGTCAGCTGTCACGGGCTGCTTCCTGGGGTGTGTGTGGTGTGTGGTGTGGGGGAAAAAAAAAAAGGTAGTTAGTGTAGTTAGTAAACAGTTGATTGACAGTTGAGAGGCGGGCCGAAAGAGCAAAGCTCAACCCCCGTAAAATACAACTAAGTGAATACCACACACACACACACACACACACACACACACACACACACACCACACACACGCTGGGCACGCACGCACGCACGCACACACACCACACACACACACACACACACACACACACACACACACACACACCACACACACACACACACACACACACACACAAAAGTTTGCCACCAGACTAGTACCCGAACTGAGGGGGTATGAGCTACGAGGAGAGACTACGGGAATTAAACCTCACGTCGCTGGGATTCGGAAAAGTTAGAGGGGACATGATCACCACATACAAGATTCTCAGAGGAATTGATAGGGTAGATAAAGATAGGCTATTTACCACAAGGGACACACGCACTGCCCAAATGAAGGCAATGAGACTGCCCAAGGCACTGCCCAAAATGAAGACACACTGAGTGCCCAAATGAGCCATAAAGATGTTAGAAAGAATTTTTTAGTGTCAGAGTAGTAGACGTATGGAATGCATTACGAAGTGATGTGGTGGAGGCTGACTCCATACACAGCTTCAAGTGGAGATATGATAGAGCCCAGTAGGCTCAGGAAACTGTATATTAGTTGATTGACAGTTGAGAGGCGGGACCAAAGAGCAGAGCACAACCCCCCACAAGCACAACTAGGTGAGTACAACTTGGTGAGCAGTACACACACACACACACATACACACACGCACAGGCACACTGAAGTTAACGATATCATCAAGAGGAGCCTCTCCACAGCTGGATGCCCAGCTGAGAAGAGAGCCCGTTACCTAACGCTCATTACATCTGCTGCTCTCATACCATCGCTCAGGTGGTATCTCAGTGAACCCCTAGAAGAATGGCAAGCAGTTGGTATGGGACTACACGTGCGTATCAACCCTGGCTAATACCTACATTGAATTCAGTGTTGCACAACTAGGTGGCGCTGCCACTCACAGGAATCAGCCAAATCCCGTAAGGACAGAGAAGTGAATCACCACTACAATTTTGTCCCCATTGCTTCTGAGACACTCGGCACCTGGGTCAGAGTGCACCAGTTTTTTGAAGGTACTGGGTTCAAGGCTAATTGAAACAACAAGAGACCCTAGAGCTTCTAGCTTTTTTCCAGTGCATAATCGTGGCGATACAGAGGGGAAATGCACACTGCATTCAAGGTTCCTGCCCGCCATCTGAGGAGCTGGAGGACCTCCACAACTTATGATAATCATCTTTGTAACTTTCATGTAACTCAATTTTGTAATTACATTTAAATCAAATAAAGACTTACATACATAATGGGATGGTAGGAGAAGACAATATGTACCAGCGCACGTGGAAGCCTGATAAGGCTCCCCCGGGTGCGGCATATCATCTTCGAGGCTTGAGTGTCCCTACAAACAACCTGAGGTGGTATATATATATATAATATATATATATATATATATATATATATATATATATATATATATATATATATATATATATACATATAAGTCAAGAACAAGCTCAACTGTACTACCGCAAGGTTCTAGAGAGGGGAGGGAGGGAGGAAATTATCAGGGGATAATTTGAAGGGGTCAGGATTAGGATTTGGGTTGGGACGGAGGGTTAGGAATTGTGCCTAACCATTTGGACGGTCGGGGGATTGAACACCGACCTGCATGAAACGAGACCGTCGCGGCACTAAAGAGGATGATACAAAAAATATTCCCGGCTCACGTTGACTAGAGAATATTGGGTTTCAAAAAAGTACCAGCTTTGCCTCATGAAAGGGGGGATCACTACTGTCAATTTATTGAAGGTGTGTGAAAAATGACAGCAGACGATTCCAGGTGGACCTGACCTATTTTATGAGAAGGGCAAAGTGATGAATCCAGAAATATAGCCTAAAAATTGCCGAGTAACGAGAATAGAGGCAGGTGACTTCAAACTGTTTATATAGTACTCACTAACGAAGGAGGTGATAGGAGACCTCTCGAATAGTACACAATGAAGAAGCAATGACAGAAGACCCCTGCGATAGTACATCAAGTAGCGGTAGGCGACAGGATTTTGCTTGGAAAGTACAAAATGAGAGGGTCGAACCTCAAGAACTTGAAGAGATTAAATAGGCCAATTAGTAAACCTTGTATTGAAGCTGACGTCACATTATGAACCTGGATATGCTGGCCTTCAGCGTTACACATCAATCATGCGGGAAGTGTTAAATCTGCCATCTCCGCCATGGATCCCTAACTCGCAGAAACTCGCGGCCAAACTGTAGAAAATGTAAAGGTTTGTTATGATTAAAGGTTTTGAGAACCTGTTCTCATAACTCTGCAGAAAGGAAGGAAGAGAGGGGACGCGAATGAGGCACATGATTGTTAGGGAGACTTACAGGTTGGAAAGAGGAGAGGGATTAAAAACTTGGCAAAAATATACAACTAGATGAGATGCAAGAAAGTAAGAAATAATTCTTCAGTGTTAGAGCAGTAAACACGTATAATTAGCATTAGGTGGAGACAGTATAGGTTAACACTGCACCCAACTCATTTTTTTACAACAGATTTGATAAGATGCAAGAACATAGACTGAGTGCCAAACATGCGACATCAAAATCTTGAAGAGTGGATACAACAAACAATTATAGAGATACTGAACATTGAGTCGACGACACACAATACTGGAATGGTGGATCTAAGAGTTATTAGGTGAGTACAAACACGCGCACGAGCAAAAAGATATTTCACATACTATAAAAAGTGAGACAGAATTCGAGGTACACCTGACGCGCCTGACGCACACAATGCTTCAGTAAGCAAAACACAAGGTTCATCAGACATGGAAGTCAGTCAAGTGCTTGGAAGTCTCCTCACGACCAGTCACAGCCTCCAGCGATTCATTCGTATCCATGAGGCATCTCCAATTCAAGAGCAGCAATCTGTAACATTCCTGCTAATAACCTTTAATATTCAAGTTCATGGTATACAGGTTTATATTTTACTGTTGCACAGAATACTTGCTCGACGATGACATGTCAGTTATATGAAACCTTGGGTTGTAACACCCAAAAGTATTAACTAAGATGAGCGCAGATGACCTGAGGTGGTCACAAGTGGTGTCTGAGGGTATTTCACTATCCATCTTAAGTAGCATCTATTATCTGTTTTAAGGCTGCCTCGAGGACATATTGTCATGGTGTTTCGTCACAATATTCCAGCTGAACCTATATCAACACAGCTAAGAAGCACATAAGGCCAACTTTCATAGAGAAAATTGTACTCCTAGATATAATATATATATATATATATATATATATATATATATATATATATATATATATATATATATATATATATATATATATATATATATATATAAAGAAAATTTACTAACAATCTTTCATATGTACATTGTTTCTCTAAGCACTGGTATACTAGTTAATAATCTGTCTGCTCTTATATATACCGAAGAGCTCCTCGCATTGTTATTCCAAATTTTTTGAATGAAGAGTAAGAAAATCTTGATTCCATTGCATTCCAACTTTGCTACCCAGGTCGTTTCTGAGACTTGCCGTAGCTAAGCACAACGTACATACTACAAGAAAATAAACACTGAGAAAATTTACCAACAAATGTATCGTTTACAATATTTTTGTCCATGATTCGAAAACACCTAAGAGAAATTACTGAGGCCATGCAACGGGATCGAACCCGCATCCCTGGACTCCCCAGGGAGAGTGCAAGGGAGTGAGGTCGATCCTAATATACGCCCTCAATGTTGTCTCAGTATGATGCATATATTATAGTCAAATTTCACAAAATTCATCATATAGAGTTTCTCAAAATAAATATTATGATAGAGTTGGACCACTATCTCATGCTTTATGTATCTATCTGCATGTAGATTTTATTTAGCAAGTGGTCTTTAATTTCTAATTGTAAGAGCGTTATAAATAATTGTTTGATCTGGTTTGATACAAATCACTAAAGTACTACAAAAATATTAATAATAGATTATACTTGCCTGATACTTATTTTTATTTCTTTAAAAAAAAACCTTAGTAAGAAGATTTCTGGGCACCTATTGCCCCTCACGTAACTTGTGGTAGCCTATATGTGCAATATAACCATCCTTTATGTGCCAATATGGCCATACTGAAGGCTCGCACTAGTAACCTATTCTACTAAATAAAGAAAATATGATGTGAATGTTAGGGTTAAGCAGAAGCCTTCTTGCTCAAGAGTGATTGTCTGGCCCTCAGGCAAGGTCGTGTTCGGCAGGCGGACTGGATCATGAGGTAGGCGGACTGGGTCATGAGGCAGGCGGACTGGCTCATGAGGCAGGTGGACTGGCCATGAGGCAGGTAGACTGCGGCATGAGGCAGGCGGACTGTGTCATGAGGCAGGCGGACTGGGCCCTGAGGCAGGTGGACTGGGTCATGAGGCAGGCGGACTGGGCCATGAGGCAGGTGGACTGGGCCATGACGCAGGCGGACTGGGTCATGAGGCAGGCGGACTGGGCCATGAGGCAGGCGGACTGGGCCATGAGGCAGGCGGACTGGGCCATGAGGCAGGCGGACTGGGCCATGAGGCAGGCGGACTGGGCCATGAGGCAGGCGGACTGGATCATGAGGCAGGCGGACTGGGCCATGAGGCAGGCGGACTGGATCATGAGGCAGGCGGACTGGGACATGATGCAAAAGACACTCTGCGTTTTCTCATGTAGACAAAGAGAAGGAGGAACACCTGTTGGTACCTGGGACAGTATGTCCCATGTCTGGGCCATGAGATGACAGACATGGGACAGTCTCTCCCATGTCTGTGCAACTCTCCCCACCCCTGGGACTGTCGGTCCCAATTGGGGCGGGGGGGAGGAGTTGCACAGACAGCGGCGCAGCGGCTGTGATGACGTCATGCGTGTTTACTGATTGGGGAGTTCTGTTTTACTCGTTCGGCTTTCGGTTAGCAATTTTTCACCCGCTGTAGTTTGTTTTGTGATTCCTACCTTTCTGGGTGCCAGACCTGGTTGATGGCAGATATAGACAGCTTCCAACTACTCGGGGGTGTCTATAAACCATTGCTCCTCTTGCTAATCGATTTATCAAGTACACGGATGTGAACTTGATAGTTCAGTAGTTCGCTCCCGGATGACTGAAAGTTCAGTCTGAAGATATAACTTTTATGCTTTGGTTGAAGAAGAACCAAGAGATTTTAATAGCTAGTAGTTGCTGTTAGAGTAGGGACATGTTATTTAGCTATGTCAGTAAGGGTAGGATGTATGTTTCCTGATGTTGGAGGATTGCTGTCAGTTGACAGCTGAGAAATTTTATGAATTTGAACATGTTTATTATGATGATGTTGGACACTAATGATTGTCAAAATTCTTGTTTAGTTAGGTTAGCTTTTGTTTGTGGCAATGAGTTAAATTGTGGGTTTGGATACTAAACCTCGTTAGTTTTAACAAATTAACAAGGTTTACTAAGTGCTTGTGCGGGGGGTTGTAACAATCGAGGCTTGTTGTAAAAATTATCCAGAATGGTTATCTACACAAGGGAGAATGGGAAGCTGGACCCGCGTGGGAGCATCCCCCAGGGACTTAGCGGTGGAAATAACCACCTTTGTTCCCAAGCTTCATAATGAATCATTCTACAGTATTCACTTACTTAGAGAAATTAACCTTCAGTCATTTTGCATTCAAATTGTACTGTATAGTATTACTGTATAATATCAAGAGTATTCTCATTATTAGAAGGAGTTTAAGTCACCATCAGTGACGTCACAAGCAAGAACTAGGTTGTGATGCGGAATGACCGGAGGTCATAGGTCACGAGGTTCCATGTCCTCTATTTCTCAAAGGTCAAATAGCTATGTTGTAATTGGGAATAGCTCTTCCTTAAGATGTTTGTGTAATTTAAACTTCAGTACAATAAATCAATCAATCCGGATAATTCAGTACGACAGAGGTTAATTGTTATAACTTAAGCCTGGCAAAGTAACTTAGATACTAGCGGAAGAATACAGATCTAGGCCTCTGGGTAGAGGAGAGAGAGGACGATTAGTGTGGTCGCCGGATCAACTGGGGGAGGTCACCATCTCACCTCCCATAAGACCAGCACTCTACCCAAGCGGGTCAACATAGAAGGTAGAGTTGCTTTGTGAGTAATTGTAGGAATAGTCCACTCATTGCCGTTAAATATTCAGTCAGGGAGTGTTCAAGTCAGGATTATAATTTCTTAGACTCTGTTTTAGGTTTGAATAAATTAATTAGTTAGTAATTTTGCATTTTCATTATTTCCATGTGTTTGTTATATTTATGTGAATTGTCCTTGTCACGTGGTTCCCACGTGGCCGAGTTGAATTGGGCGCCGATTCTAACACCGAATCAGGATTATTACTCCTGTTGATTTTAATTAACTACACACGTAAGATCCAGGGTTTATTTGTACTAGTGGGGAATCAAGCCCCAAGGTTGATTGTTTAGCGTGGTCGATCCAGATCTCGATCATTGCTCATTTTGGTTACTGGTCTGGTGGTGGCGGCGGAAAGGAGATCCTAGAACTTTGCTAGAAGTCTATTTTCACGTCATACGGGTTGTAGAATCTCAAGTCGGTAAATCGTCTTGAGACCACGTGGCGTGGAGTCGGCTCGAGTAAAAGTCGTGGGGTCCCTTGGTTAAGAACCAAAGTAAAGAATACGGGTAAAGAAAGAAAAAGAGGGTAGAAGGAAGTGAGAACCCGTCCCGTGTTACACTTTATTAAATTGCCTGAAAGATGAGTTGGTTAGGCAGTGAACGGGTGCTCCCTTCACATGTAGTCTCTCTCCCATGTTTGTACTCAAAGAAAACTAAATCGTTTAATAAATTGGGAATTGGACGACAGCTGTAGTAGGGCATACAGCAGAGAGGAGAGACCATACTCCCGGAAGTATAACTTCCGGGAGTATGAAGTTCAAAGACTTACAAAATTGTGAATATCTCGTAGGTCTGCTTGCTATTTGATTTTAAAGTAAATGGGCCAAGACAAAATATGTGATCAATTATTAAAAATAGTTTAATTTTGAAATTCAATATTTATGCTAAAATTGCCATTTTTAGGTAAAAATAGCTGTGCACGCGAGAGATCGCACAGCTGGGCAAGTAACAATTGGCGTGGCATCAAACATATTATTATGAACGGGTTTGAGAGCTCAGTAAAGAAGACAAGACACTTTGTATTCTTCAGCAACGAAAACTCCAACACTAAACAATGCAACACAGGAATCCCTCACGAACCAACTTTATGATCTATTTTCTTCTTAATTGATGCTGGTGGAAAAAGTGTTATCATGAGAAATATACACCACGAGCTTCTCGGTGTATATATACAAAAAAGTTTACTTTAGTTCAATTTTTTCAGAACTAAAGCATACCTACTTGTTGATCAATAAACTCTTTTGATGGTGTTAATTATCCTCCAGAGGTTAATAGCTTAGTTATCTCAAGATAAAAAGTTTTATTGATCTACGAGAAGATTTGCAAGAAGATGCTACTGATTCAGATGTAGACGAAGCAGGAAATGTATACACACTACTTATAGTGGTGTAAAGTATAATTTAGGTGATGTTGATGTGAAGGAGAAGAGCCACATAGCCACCTAAGAAGTGCTCCACATATGTTCAAGTGGCGAGGTAAGCAGCAGCTGGCTGCCTTTCGCAGTCTTAGCTCTAAACGTCTCCCGGGACCCAGTGGAAGGGCGTCTCAGTGCTCGAGTTTCTTAAATTTATATAGCAAGAAATATTTTGTTTTTTTTGCAATAAGAAAAATGGCAACTATTCTTATTTAGGTGGAAATAAGGACGATTAATATTTAAGTTTAATTAGTCTCTTCCGCATATTTGCACGTTGTTTGAATGTATCTAGTAAATTTATATAATCTAGTGACAAAATAAAATGAAAATCAAATTTGTCTCATATATTTATTTAACTAAACAGTGATAATATACACACGTAAATAAATATTCAGTCACACTCGAATGTCTGCACAAAGTTCACTCATAACTTGTATTCGTGGAGATATTTTCCGATCACTCTTGCGGTTATATTTACTGAGGAGGACCATAACTGCCGGAGAGTCCAGAGGACTTGCCGCGGGCGGTGGCGGCGTCCTCTTCGGCAGCCTTAGCGATCTGGTCCAGCACGAACTGAGGGATTGGGTGGGGGAAGGCAGGAGCCACTGGCAGCAGATCAGACTGGGGCTGGTAGCCGTTCTCGTCGGCGACGAACTTCACAACGACGTCAGTGCCATCAGGAGCAGTGTAGCTGTGGGAAAGAGAACATGAATCCAGTAAAAATAATATAGCTTTCCTACATAAGACGATAACAATGGAATCAGTTTGTTTAACTAATACTCACGAGTATTGACCAGCCTTGGCTACGGCTCCTCCGGGGCCGCTGGGGGAGCCAGACTGGGATACCACGATGCCGTTGCCAGTCTCCACCTCCAGTTTGTAGGAACCTTCATTCCCAGGTACAAAATCGTGCCTGATAATGGGAACCTCCTCGCTGGAGCCACCGTAGCCGGTAGGAGCCTGAGGGGCGGCGTACTGGGGGGCGGCGGCCGCCACGGCCACAAAGACGGCGAGAATAACCTGCGTATTCAATATCGGTCATTTGGATATGTCTGACGCCCAACTTTAATTTTTGAACAAATATTGATTGACGTGTTCTGCTTAATATACTACACTATGTAACATAGTTTATTTATAATATTAGCAAACATTAGCAAACAAACAGATAATATTAGCAATTTCTCTTGTTTCCTCTTTTATTAAACATTCAGGTAGTGGCGTACGTTATTTGCATAAAAATACCAGCAAAGTAATTATTTTATTTATAAAGTTTACATATCAAAGCCGAATTACTGCTTCGAACAAAACATAATTTCTTATTTGTATATGAGTTCCAAGAAATATTTCTCATATTTCACGTATCACTCATTTCTACATTTATTAATTCCAATCGACATAGCCATTTCCCCCGTCAGTACTCACGGTGTTCATGTTGGTGTGTGCTGCAGGCCACTGATGCACTGCTTCTCCCAGCCGCTGTATTTATAGCAGTCATGCAACCTGCAGACACTGTTGCCACATGCACTTCACAGGCCAACCTTTTGCGTCAGATACAATTAATTACATCATTTTTCAAGTTCGTAAAAGAGTTTCAATATTTCTCTTTTTTAGCATGTGAGCGAATGTTTGGATTCGTTCACAGACGATGAGTCACAATAACGTGGCTGAAGATATAATGACCAAACCACAATATATCAGAAAATGAAGAAATGACGTTTCGGGCCTCCCTGGACCATTATCACACGACATGATGATGGTCAAGGACGGATCGTAACGTCGTCGTTTCTTCGTTTTCTGATGTGTAGTTTAGTCATCTTATACAAGTGTACATTCTTACATACATAAACAGTGGAGGTAATAGGTAAAATAAGTACAATTCATAAAGCCACCAACATGCAGAGCATTTCGGACATAATGTAAAATAAATAGGGATAATAATTTACAAGCTAAATGGGGTAACAATTAAAACTAACTAAGGAAAGAAAACATTCTGAATTGTGAAGGAAATTAAAAAAAATTACTGATAAATTTTCACATGGTATTTGGAGACTAAGGTTCTTACAAGAGTACAAAAATAGTAAGTATTTGTATAATTGAAAAGGGGATTCAATAGATGATATTATTATTTTTATTTAGACATTGTTCCTTTTAGTAACAGCGCAAAATCCAGTAAATAATATTCATAACAGCATTAAACACAAGCTGACATGGAGGATAAGAGGAAGTAACTAGAGTTAATTTAGGTAGCTCTTGGTTTCTCTTTTTAAGTGGTTGAAAGAAGTACAGTCTTTAATCGCATTAATCTACTAAGATATATAAACATTCAGTATATATTATATTAATATAAAAGATCATTTAGCCCTAATAACTTACTTGCAACAGACAAATTAGTGAGACATCAAAGGTGTCGAGGTCTCTGAGGAGGTCAACTCAGGTATCATTCTGGCAGTATGAATTGATAATAAATATTAAGGTCCTTTCTAACAGACATAGTCAGTATAGTACTGTGTAGGATTCTATCCCCTTTTTCCCCAAACCCTTTCATATTATTTACAGTTCTTACATTGGAGAAGTTCTTGTTTGCTAACTCGCTGACTCTTCTCAGTTATCATCAATGCCCCTCGTTCTGCTGTTCTTTATCTACCTTTCTGAAATCATAAAGATTGTTGATTACATAATTAAATCACAATAATGTGATATATCACGAGGAAGTCTTATGAACTGTGTGATGACTCGGTTCAATCTCATTTTCCTCATAGCTAATCCTCTCAGTTCAGGAATGAGAGTTACTTTATATTATTGACCCTTTTTTATTCTAATTTGAGCTAGGGTTTCCATGCGGGGGGCTGCGCACCCAAAGTGAATCGCACATCAGTTGTACATGGTACCAGAAAAAAATCTTGATTACACGTCTAAGAATTGGGTTGGCGTGTCAATTGGTGACATCAATTCAAAAAATTCTTGATAAGACCAATGAAGCTAAACTTATTATACTATTATATTTTATGCACTCTGGCAATAAATATGAAGATATGTCTGCTCACAGGTATTTCTCCTCTTCTGATACGTGAATCTTTCTCCGCTACTTTCTGTACTAATGTGCGGATTTTCACACTGGCGTCTGTCGGCCCTGTTCTGCATTGATCTAGATTAAAATCCAATAGCAATTATTCTGACCATTTTTAGAGTGCCAAGTTCAGTTTTTCCTTAGAATGAAATTTTTCTCTTTGTTTAATTATTCTTCCTAGTTAGTTTGGCTCCTCAGCCCATATTGACATTCAGGAAACAATTCCAATCTAGGTTTTGTGTGTGTGTGTTTGTGTGTACATGTGTGCGTGAAACCATGTACATGTACTCACTTAGACGTGGCCATTAGCCCCACTTTTCCAACCACTGGTCGATTAATGTAATAATTATCTTTCTGGTGGCCATATTTATTTTCAATTTGTTTATTGAATTTACCTCAACAATCAAGTCATGTACCTCTTACGCCCATAACATTCTTACTGCATGTCTCCTCCTCACTTCGGACTCTTGTTTTCACGTTTACACTACTTTTTCTATATATAATTTTAAACATAACATTTTCGAGTAGTTATGCATTAATGGATATTTCCATCTTTGTCTCTATACGTATGTATATATGCGCAAGTGCGTATGTGTGTACATGTATGTTTGTGTGTACTACGTATCACGGTGTACGGGTCTGACCCTGCGTTTAAGGGGAGGACTGTGAGTAGCTAGGCCGTGCCAGATTCTGTGGCACTACGGGAGGTGCCATTACCGCGCTCCAAATGTAGAGGAGAAAAACGTTGTCAGCAGGCCAGTGGCCCAGCAAAGGAGGGGTGATGTTGCCTAATAGTGATTGCCTCTCCCCTCGGCAAGGTCGTTCTTCTGCATGTTCAGTCTCCGGTGGTGGGTGGGTCGTCGTGCAATATGCCACGCCTTAGATACGTCTGTCTGTCTGTATTCACCTAGTTGTACTCTCCTAGTTGTGCTTGCGGGGGCTGAGCTCTAGCTCTTTGGTCCCACCTCTCAACTGTCAATCAACTGGTGTACAGATTCCTGAGCCTACTGGGCTCTATCATATCTATATTTGAAACTGTGTATAGAGTCAGCCTCCACCATCACTGCCTAATGCAATCCATCTGTTAACTACTCTGACATTGAAAAAGTTCTTTCTAACGCCCCTGTGGCTCATTTGCGTACTCAGTTTCCATCTGTGTCCCCTTGTTCACGTACCACCCGTGTTAAACAGTTTTTCCTTTGTCTACCCAGTCAATTCCTTTGAGAATTTTGTAGGTAGTGATCATGTCTCCCCTTTCTCTTCTGTCTTCCAGTGTCGTGAGGTGCATTTCCCACAGTCTTTCCTCGTAACTCATGCCTCTTAGTTCTGGGACTAGCCTAGTGGCATACCTCTGAACTTTTCAAGCGTCGCCTTGTGCTTGATAAGGTACGGGCTCCATGCTGGGGAGGATTGGTCCAGATTGGTCTTACATATGTGGTATATAAGGTTCTGAATGACTCCTTACACAGGTTCCTGAAGTCAGTTCTGATGTTTTTCAGCGTCGCATACGCTGCAGATGTTATTCTTTGATGTGGGCTTTAGGAGACAGGTTTGGTGTGATATCAACTCCCAGATCTTTCTCTCTGTCAGTTTCATGAAGGACTTTCTCCCCCATTCGGTATCCTGTGTCGACCTCCTGTTTCCACTGCCTAGTTTCATTACCTTACATTTACTCGGGTTGAACCTTAATAGCCATTTGTTGGACCATTCATTCAGTCTGTCTAGGTATCTTGTAGCCTCATACTATGTTCCGCCATCTTAATCCTCCTCATAATTTTGTATCATCAGCAAACAATGAGAGGAATGATTCTATACCATCTGGAAGATCATGTACATATATAAGAACAGTATGGGTTCAAGAACTGAACCCTGCGGGACTCCACTGGTGACGTCTCGCCAAACTGAGACCTCGCCCCTCACAGTAACTCGCTGTCTTCTGATACTTAGGTACTCTCTTATCCAATGGAGTACTTTCCCTTTCACTATGTCTGCATCTCCAGCTTTCACACTAGTCTTGGAGTGGACTGTGTCAAGGTTTTCCTGCAATCCAAAATATGCAAAATGCCACCACTCTGTTTTTTGTCTGATGCTTGTTGCCTGTTCGCATAATTTGT
>WNGS01163555.1:6876044-6886714 GCA_020271785.1 Procambarus virginalis
GACAGACAGACAGACAGACAGCCAGCCAGACAGACAGACAGACAGCAGCAGACAGACAGACAGACAGACAGACAGACAGACAGACAGACAGACAGAAAGACAGACAGACAGGACAGACAGACAGACAGACAGACAGACAAACAAATTATGCGAACAGGCAACAAGCATCAGACAAAAAACAGAGTGGTGGCATTTTGCATATTTTTGGATTGCAGGAAAACCTTTGACACAGTTCCACTCCAGAGACTAGTGTGAAAGCTGGAGATGCAGACAGGAGTGAAAGGGAAAGTACTCCATTGGATAAGAGAGTACCTAAGTATCAGAAGACAGCGAGTTACTGTGAGGGGCGAGGTCTCAGTTTGGCGAGACGTCACCAGTGGAGTCCCGCAGGGTTCAGTCTTGAACCCATACTGTTCTTATATATGTACATGATCTCCAGATGGTATAGAATCATTCCTCTCATTGTTTGCTGATGATACAAAAATTATGAGGAGGATTAAGATGGCGGAACATAGTATGAGGCTACAAGATAACCTAGACAGACTGAATGAATGGTCCAACAAATGGCTATTAAGGTTCAACCCGAGTAAATGTAAGGTAATGAAACTAGGCAGTGGAAACAGGAGGTCAGACACAGGATACCGAATGGGGGAGAAAGTCCTTCATGAAACTGACAGAGAGAAAGATCTGGGAGTTGATATCACACCAAACCTGTCTCCTAAAGCCCACATCAAAAGAATAACATCTGCAGCGTATGCGACGCTGAAAAACATCAGAACTGACTTCAGGAACCTGTGTAAGGAGTCATTCAGAACCTTATATACCACATATGTAAGACCAATTCTGGACCAATCCTCCCCAGCATGGAGCCCGTACCTTATCAAGCACAAGGCGACGCTTGAAAAGTTCAGAGGTATGCCACTAGGCTAGTCCCAGAACTAAGAGGCATGAGTTACGAGGAAAGACTGTGGGAAATGCACCTCACGACACTGGAAGACAGAAGAGAAAGGGGAGACATGATCACTACCTACAAAATTCTCAAAGGAATTGACTGGGTAGACAAAGGAAAAACTGTTTAACACGGGTGGTACGTGAACAAGGGGACACAGATGGAAACTGAGTACGCAAATGAGCCACAGGGGCGTTAGAAAGAACTTTTTCAATGTCAGAGTAGTTAACAGATGGATTGCATTAGGCAGTGATGTGGTGGAGGCTGACTCTATACACAGTTTCAAATATAGATATGATAGAGCCCAGTAGGCTCAGGAATCTGTACACCAGTTGATTGACAGTTGAGAGGTGGGACCAAAGAGCTAGAGCTCAGCCCCCGCAAGCACAACTAGGAGAGTACAACTAGGTGAATACAGACAGACAGACGTATCTAAGGCGTGGCATATTGCACGACGACCCACCCACCACCGGAGACTGAACATGCAGAAGAACGACCTTGCCGAGGGGAGAGGCAATCACTATTAGGCAACATCACCCTCTCCTTTGCTGGGCCACTGGCCTGCTGACAACGTTTTTCTCCTCTACATTTGGAGCGCGGTAATGGCACCTCCCGTAGTGCCACAGACTCTGGCACGGCCTAGCTACTCACAGTCCTCCCCTTAAACGCAGGGTCAGACCCGTACACCGTGATACGTAGTACACACAAACATACATGTACACACATACGCACTTGCGCATATATACATACGTATAGAGACAAAGATGGAAACATCCATTAATACATAACTACTCGAAAAATGTTATGTTTAAAATTATATATAGAAAAAGTAGTGTAAACGTGAAAACAAGAGTCCGAAGTGAGGAGGAGACATGCAGTAAGAATGTTATGGGCGTAAGAGGTGCATGACTTGATTGTTGAGGTAAATTCAATAAACAAATTGAAAATAAAATATGGCCACCAGAAAGATAATTATTACATTAATCGACCAGTGGTTGGAAAAGTGGGGCTAATGGCCACGTCTAAGTGAGTACATGTACATGGTTTCACGCACACATGTACACACAAACACACACACAAAACCTAGATTGGAAATTGTTTCCTGAATGTCAATATGGGCTGAGGAGCCAAAACTAACTAGGAAGAATAATTAAACAAAGAGAAAAATTTCATTCTAAGGAAAAACTGAACTTGGCACTCTAAAAATGGTCAGAATAATTGCTATTGGATTTTAATCTAGATCAATGCAGAACAGGGCCGACAGACGCCAGTGTGAAAATCCGCACATTAGTACAGAAAGTAGCGGAGAAAGATTCACGTATCAGAAGAGGAGAAATACCTGTGAGCAGACATATCTTCATATTTATTGCCAGAGTGCATAAAATATAATAGTATAATAAGTTTAGCTTCATTGGTCTTATCAAGAATTTTTTGAATTGATGTCACCAATTGACACGCCAACCCAATTCTTAGACGTGTAATCAAGATTTTTTTCTGGTACCATGTACAACTGATGTGCGATTCACTTTTGGGTGCGCAGCCCCCCGCATGGAAACCCTATCTATAACAGCTCAAATTAGAGTAAAAAAGGGTCAATAATATAAAGTAACTCTCATTCCTGAACTGAGAGGATTGAGCTATGAGGAAAATGTGATTGAACCGGAGCTCATCACACAGTTCATAAGACTTCCTCGTAGATATATCACATTATTGTGATTTAATTATGTAATCAACAATCTTTATGATTTCAGAAAGGTAGATAAAGAACAGCAGAACGAGGGGCATTGATGATAACTGAGAAGAGTCAGCGAGTTAGCAAACAAGAACTTCTCCAATGTAAGAACTGCAAATAATTTGAAAGGGTTTGGGGAAAAAGGGGATAGAATCCTACACAGTACTATACTGACTATGTCTGTTAGAAAGGACCTTAATATTTATTATCAATTCATACTGCCAGAATGATACCTGAGTTGACCTCCTCAGAGACCTCGACACCTTTGATGTCTCACTAATTTGTCTGTTGCAAGTAAGTTATTAGGGCTAAATGATCTTTTATATTAATATAATATATACTGAATGTTTATATATCTTAGTAGATTAATGCGATTAAAGACTGTACTTCTTTCAACCACTTAAAAAGAGAAACCAAGAGCTACCTAAATTAACTCTAGTTACTTCCTCTTATCCTCCATGTCAGCTTGTGTTTAATGCTGTTATGAATATTATTTACTGGATTTTGCGCTGTTACTAAAAGGAACAATGTCTAAATAAAAAATAATAATATCATCTATTGAATCCCCTTTTCAATTATACAAATACTTACTATTTTTGTACTCTTGTAAGAACCTTAGTCTCCAAATACCATGTGAAAATTTATCAGTAATTTTTTTTAATTTCCTTCACAATTCAGAATGTTTTCTTTCCTTAGTTAGTTTTAATTGTTACCCCATTTAGCTTGTAAATTATTATCCCTATTTATTTTACATTATGTCCGAAATGCTCTGCATGTTGGTGGCTTTATGAATTGTACTTATTTTACCTATTACCTCCACTGTTTATGTATGTAAGAATGTACACTTGTATAAGATGACTAAACTACACATCAGAAAACGAAGAAACGACGACGTTACGATCCGTCCTTGACCATCATCATGTCGTGTGATAATGGTCCAGGGAGGCCCGAAACGTCATTTCTTCATTTTCTGATATATTGTGGTTTGGTCATTATATCTTCAGCCACGTTATTGTGACTCATCGTCTGTGAACGAATCCAAACATTCGCTCACATGCTAAAAAAAGAGAAATATTGAAACTCTTTTACGAACTTGAAAAATGATGTAATTAATTGTATCTGACGCAAAAGGTTGGCCTGTGAAGTGCATGTGGCAACAGTGTCTGCAGGTTGCATGACTGCTATAAATACAGCGGCTGGGAGAAGCAGTGCATCAGTGGCCTGCAGCACACACCAACATGAACACCGTGAGTACTGACGGGGGGAAATGGCTATGTCGATTGGAATTAATAAATGTAGAAATGAGTGATACGTGAAATATGAGAAATATTTCTTGGAACTCATATACAAATAAGAAATTATGTTTTGTTCGAAGCAGTAATTCGGCTTTGATATGTAAACTTTATAAATAAAATAATTACTTTGCTGGTATTTTTATGCAAATAACGTACGCCACTACCTGAATGTTTAATAAAAGAGGAAACAAGAGAAATTGCTAATATTATCTGTTTGTTTGCTAATGTTTGCTAATATTATAAATAAACTATGTTACATAGTGTAGTATATTAAGCAGAACACGTCAATCAATATTTGTTCAAAAATTAAAGTTGGGCGTCAGACATATCCAAATGACCGATATTGAATACGCAGGTTATTCTCGCCGTCTTTGTGGCCGTGGCGGCCGCCGCCCCCCAGTACGCCGCCCCTCAGGCTCCTACCGGCTACGGTGGCTCCAGCGAGGAGGTTCCCATTATCAGGCACGATTTTGTACCTGGGAATGAAGGTTCCTACAAACTGGAGGTGGAGACTGGCAACGGCATCGTGGTATCCCAGTCTGGCTCCCCCAGCGGCCCCGGAGGAGCCGTAGCCAAGGCTGGTCAATACTCGTGAGTATTAGTTAAACAAACTGATTCCATTGTTATCGTCTTATGTAGGAAAGCTATATTATTTTTACTGGATTCATGTTCTCTTTCCCACAGCTACACTGCTCCTGATGGCACTGACGTCGTTGTGAAGTTCGTCGCCGACGAGAACGGCTACCAGCCCCAGTCTGATCTGCTGCCAGTGGCTCCTGCCTTCCCCCACCCAATCCCTCAGTTCGTGCTGGACCAGATCGCTAAGGCTGCCGAAGAGGACGCCGCCACCGCCCGCGGCAAGTCCTCTGGACTCTCCGGCAGTTATGGTCCTCCTCAGTAAATATAACCGCAAGAGTGATCGGAAAATATCTCCACGAATACAAGTTATGAGTGAACTTTGTGCAGACATTCGAGTGTGACTGAATATTTATTTACGTGTGATATATTATCACTGTTTAGTTAAATAAATATATGAGACAAATTTGATTTTCATTTTAATTTTGTCACTAGATTTATATAAATTTACTAGATACATTCAAACAACGTGCAAATATGCGGAAGAGACTAATTAAACTTAAATATTAATCGTCCTTATTTCCACCTAAATAAGAATAGTTGCCATTTTTCTTATTGCAAAAAACAAAATATTTCTTGCTATATAAATTTAAGAAACTCGAGCACTGAGACGCCCTTCCACTGGGTCCCGGGAGACGTTTGGAGCTAAGACTGCGAAAGGCAGTCAGCTGCTGCTTACCTCGCCACTTGAACATATGTGGAGCACTTCTTAGGTGGCTATGTGGCTCTTCTCCTTCACATCAACATCACCTAAATTATACTTTACACCACTATAAGTAGTGTGTATACATTTCCTGCTTCGTCTACATCTGAATCAGTGGCATCTTCTTGCAAATCTTCTCGTAGATCAATAAAACTTTTTGTCTTAAGATAACTAAGCTATTAACCTCTGGAGGATAATTAACACCATCAAAAGAGTTTATTGATCAACAAGTAGGTATGCTTTAGTTTTGAAAAAATGTAACTAAAGTAAACTTTTTGTATATATACACCGAGAAGCTCGTGGTGTATATTTCTCATTATAACACTTTTTCCACCAGCATCAATTAAGAAGAAAATAGATCATAAAGTTGGTTCGTGAGGGATTCCTGTGTTGCATTGTTTAGTGTTGGAGTTCTTGTTGCTGAAGAATACAGTGTCTTGTCTTCTTTACTGAGCTCTCAAAGCCGTTCATAATAATATGTTTGATGCCACGCCAATTGTTACTTGTCCAGCTGTGCGATCTCTCGCGTGCACAGCTGTTTTTACCTAAAAATGGCAAATTTAGCAGAAATATTGAATTTCAAAATTAAACTATTTTTAATAATTGATCACATATTTTGTCTTGGCCCATTTACTTTAAAATCAAATAGCAAGTAGACCTACGAGATATTCACAATTTTGTAAAAGTCTTTGAACTTCATACTCCCGGAAGTTATACTTCCGGGAGTATGATCTCTCCTCTCTGCTGTATGCCCTACTACAGCTGTCGTCCAATACCCAATTTATTAAACGATTTAGTTTTCTTTGAGTACAAACATGGGAGAGAGACTACATGTGAAGGGAGCACCCGTTCACTGCCTAACCAACTCATCTTTCAGGCAATTTAATAAAGGAAGGGAGAATACGTTCAAGGGTCGTACATATATTTAAAGGAGTAAGGGGCTCTGCTCAACGGGCATGAATATATTCGTAAACAATATTACTGAAATTATTGTATCAAGCACATTCCTTAAGAACTCAATGTCAACTTTAAGGATTAAATATTAAAACAGCGGCAAGACCTGTAAGTGGCACAATCAATCACTAACCAGTTTTAATAATGCATTATTAACATGCTGGCTAAAAAGGGGGGACATATTGGCTCTCAGTGACACTTAATAATATGTTACAAAGTCACGACAGTTCAAAAGGGAGCTTCTTTACTCTCCCATGGCATAAACTTACATTTCTCGATGAAGGAATTTGTCATAAAATGCCCATAAAATTCTGCTAAAACACATAGATAGGCTAATTTAAATTAATTCACTGATTTATAAAACAACTTTTTATTGAACATTTTTTTATTGTTACAAAATATAAAACGCTGCATTACTTTATTTTCTTACATTAATATTTCTAGCGTGGTAGCCATAAAACTTGACGCCTTCCAGCATTACGTTCTTTACAAACGTGAGGATTAAAGTGTGTCGTTTACTAAATAATAACACCCTTCAAGTCTCCCTAAATAAATAACACTACATAACTCATTGAAGGCCAATTTAAGTAAGTTATCATCATAGAAAAGCGATAAGCCAGTATGGCAATATAGCTAATACAAAGTAAGTTCAGATAACAAAGTTCCAGATTAAGTATTGACACGCATTATAGATATCAAAGATATCAAAGAAAGGGAACCACATGCCACCCATGATTAGAAGGCCAACGCTACAAAATCTGCCCCTCCTGTTAATCTATTCCTGTTAATCCAGTATCAGCAAATGATACTGGTAATGGCTTAAAAGGGCCACCACTTACGGGCTATTCATGCCCGTGCCATCTTTTAGGTGGCTTAATCTTCATCAATCAATCTTAGTCAATCGATGGAGTTCTAGGCCTATCGGGGCCAGAACCTGGCCCCCCTCAGAGAAGCAAGAGGAGCAATGGTTTATAGACACCCCCGAGTAGTTGGAAGCTGTCTATATCTGCCATCAACCAGGTCTGGCACCCAGAAAGGTAGGAATCACAAAACAAACTACAGCGGGTGAAAAATTGCTAACCGAAAGCCGAACGAGTAAAACAGAACTCCCCAATCAGTAAACACGCATGACGTCATCACAGCCGCTGCGCCGCTGTCTGTGCAACTCCTCCCCCGCGCCCCAATTGGGACCGACAGTCCCAGGGGTGGGGAGAGTTGCACAGACATGGGAGAGACTGTCCCATGTCTGTCATCTCATGGCCCAGACATGGGACATACTGTCCCAGGTACCAACAGGTGTTCCTCCTTCTCTTTGTCTACATGAGAAAACGCAGAGTGTCTTTTGCATCATGTCCCAGTCCGCCTGCCTCATGATCCAGTCCGCCTGCCTCATGGCCCAGTCCGCCTGCCTCATGATCCAGTCCGCCTTCCTCATGGCCCAGTCCGCCTGCCTCATGGCCCAGTCCGCCTGCCTCATGGCCCAGTCCGCCTGCCTCATGGCCCAGTCCGCCTGCCTCATGGCCCAGTCCGCCTGCCTCATGGCCCAGTCCGCCTGCCTCATGGCCCAGTCCACCTGCGTCATGGCCCAGTCCGCCTGCCTCATGGCCCAGTCCACCTGCCTCATGGCCCAGTCCGCCTGCCTCATGACCCAGTCCGCCTGCCTCATGACCCAGTCCGCCTGCGTCATGGCCCAGTCCACCTGCCTCATGACACAGTCCGCCTGCCTCATGACACAATCCGCCTGCCTCATGCCCCAGTCTACCTGCCTCATGGCCCAGTCCACCTGCCTCATGACCCAGTCCGCCTGCCTCATGGCCCAGTCCACCTGCCTCATGACCCAGTCCGCCTGCCTCATGAGCCAGTCCGCCTGCCTCATGACCCAGTCTGCCTACCTCATGACCCAGTCCGCCTGCCGAACACGACCTTGCCTGAGGGCCAGACAATCACTCTTGAGCAAGAAGGCTTCTGCTTAACCCTAACATTCACATCATATTTTCTTTATTTAGTAGAATAGGTTACTAGTGCGAGCCTTCAGTATGGCCATATTGGCACATAAAGGATGGTTATATTGCACATATAGGCTACCACAAGTTACGTGAGGGGCAATAGGTGCCCAGAAATCTTCTTACTAAGGTTTTTTTTTAAAGAAATAAAAAATAATTATCAGGCAAGTATAATCTATTATTAATATTTTTGTAGTACTTTAGTGATTTGTATCAAACCAGATCAAACAATTATTTATAACGTTCTTACAATTAGAAATTAAAGACCACTTGCTAAATAAAATCTACATGCAGATAGATACATAAAGCATGAGATAGTGGTCCAACTCTATCATAATATTTATTTTGAGAAACTCCATATTATGAATTTTGTGAAATTTGACTATAATATATGCATCATACTGAGACAACATTGAGGGCGTATATTAGGATCGACCTCACTCCCTTGCACTCTTCAGGCACTCTCCCTGGGGAGTCCAGGGATGCGGGTTCGATCCCGTTGCATGGCCTCAGTAATTTCTCTTAGGTGTTTTCGAATCATGGACAAAAATATTGTAAACGATACATTTGTTGGTAAATTTTCTCAATGTTTATTTTCTTGTAGTATGTACATTGTGCTTAGCTACGGCAAGTCTCAGAAACGACCTGGGTAGCAAAGTTGGAATGCAATGGAATCAAGATTTTCTTACTCTTCATTCAAAAAATTAGGAATAACAATGCGAGGAGTTCTTCGTATATATAAGAGCAGACAGATTATTAACTAGTATACCAGTGCTTAGAGAAACAATGTACATATGAAAGATTGTTAGTAAATTTTCTATATATATATATATATATATATATATATATATATATATATATATATATATATATATTATATTATATATTATATCTAGGAGTACAATTTTCTCTATGAAAGTTGGCCTTATGTGCTTCTTAGCTGTGTTAATATAGGTTCAGCTGGAATATTGTGACGGAACACCATGACAATATGTCCTCGAGGCAGCCTTAAAACAGATAATAGATGCTACTTAAGACGGATAGTGAAATACCCTCAGACACCACTTGTGACCACCTCAGGTCATCTGCGCTCATCTTAGTTAATACTTTTGGGTGTTACAACCCAAGGTTTCATATAACTGACATGTCATCGTCGAGCAAGTATTCTGTGCAACAGTAAAATATAAACCTGTATACCATGAACTTGAATATTAAAGGTTATTAGCAGGAATGTTACAGATTGCTGCTCTTGAATTGGAGATGGAGTACGAATGAATCGCTGGAGGCTGTGACTGGTCGTGAGGAGACTTCCAAGCACTTGACTGACTTCCATGTCTGATGAACCTTGTGTTTTGCTTACTGAAGCATTGTGCGCGTCAGTGTACCTCGAATTCTGTCTCACTTTTTATAGTATGTGAAATATCTTTTTGCTCGTGCGCGTGTTTGTACTCACCTAATAACTCTTAGATCCAACATTCCAATATTGTGTGTCGTCGACTCAATGTTCAGTATCTCTATAATTGTTTGTTGTATCCACTCTTCAAGATTTGATGTCGCATGTTTGTGCACTCAGTCTATGTTCTTGCATCTTATCAAATCTGTTAAAAAAAATTAGTTGGGTGCGGTGTTAACCTATACTGTCTCCACCTAATGCTAATTATACGTGTTTACTGCTCTAACACTGAAAAATTATTTCTTACTTTCTTGCATTTCATCTAGTTGTATATTTTTGCCAAGTTTTTAATCCCTCTCCTCTTTCCAACCTGTAAGTCTCCCTAACAATCATGTGCCTCATTCGCGTCCCCTCTCTTCCTTCATTTCTGCAGAGTTATGAGAACAGGTTCTCAAACCTTTAATCATAACAAACCTTTACATTTTCTACAGTTTGGCCGCGAGTTTCTGCGAGTTAGGGATCCATGGCGGAGATGGCAGATTTAACACTTCCCGCGTGATTGATGTGTAACGCTGAAGGCCAGCATATCCAGGTTCATAATGTGACGTCAGCTTCAATACAAGGTCTACTAATTGGTCTATTTAATCTCTCCAAGTTCTTGAGGTTCGACCCTCTCATTGTGTACTTTCCAGCAAAATCCTGTCGCCTACCGCTACTTTATGTACTATCGCAGGGGGCTCAGTCATCTTCCCATTGTTCTGTCATCGCTTCTTCATTGTGTACTATTCGAGAGGTCTCCTATCACTCCTTCGTTAGTGAGTACTATAAAAACGTTTGAAGTCACCTGCCTCTATTCTCGTTACTCGGCAATTTTTAGGTTATATTTCTGGATTCATCACTTTGCCCTTCTCATAAAATAGGTCAGTCCACCTGGAATCGTCTGCGTCATTTTTCACACACCTTCAATAAAATTGACAGTAGTGATCCCCCTCTTTCATGAGGCAA
>WNGS01163555.1:6897599-6907599 GCA_020271785.1 Procambarus virginalis
CATTTTTTGACAGATTATCACATAGGTACCCTGGTACTGGTCTGTGGTCTCTCCGGGTCAATAGCACCTAATTCTGCAATCCGACTCTAGGAGGAAAAGAGGGCTATAGATCCTCTAGCACGAACTATTATTGGCGAATTGGGACCTCGCCGATAGTTCTCGTCACCAGTTGACACTCGCACCCCTACTCGTCGGTCAGACTGATGGTATTTACCCAAGGTAGGAATTGGCGTTCTTTCTTTTGAGCACCAAGTTCGCTAATTCTGTAAATACCATATTCATTTCAGTGGGTACCTTTGCTTATGTTCTATAGTGACTTGGCAAGGTATGACTACATTTTTTGGACTACCTCATTTATTTTGAAGCCATTTAGTGTTTCACTTGTCTTTTAAACTCAGTTTCCACTAATTAGTAGGATTTTCTTGCCTTTATCCTCCCACAGTGAGTACCAGGTACAAGATTTCCTGCGACCTTATTCATTTACCATCTTGAATTAACTTTAATTATTAATAATTCCCCACAGGATAGGTATCAGTTGCCACGTTTCCTGTTTCTGACATTCACCATATTCTCACTGTATATTCGTGTCTCCTTTATTTTGCTATATTTTCACAATGTTTCGCCTACAAGCTTTCAAGGCAAATCCAGAAGGTGAAATAGAGAAATTGCGTCACGCTAGAAGGGTCGAATTGATAACTCTTGCACACGAGTATCAATTGGAAGTTCCACCTGGCGCCAACAAATATACCATAAATAATATGATTTTAGATTATCTTTTGGATGACGGGAAGATAGATTCTGATACTCATGAACAATACACTATTTCAGATAAACATGACTGCAATAAAACTCAAGTTAGAACTTGCTAAGATCGAGCGGGAGCAACAACAGGAAGCAGCTGCCATCAGAAAGGAAGAACAAGAGCGTGAAGCTGCAATCAAAAGGGAAGAACAAGAGCGTGAAGCTGCAATCAGAGAGTGTGAAGCTGCCCTCAGAAGGGAAGAACAAGAACGTGAAGCTGCTCTGGCGAAAGAAGCCCTACACCTCAAGGAGCGAGAGGCCGCACTGAGAAAAGAAGAAAGTGAACGTGAGTTGGCCTTATACAAACAGCGACTCGAGATGCAACGTGAACACGACAAACGGCAGGCAGAAGCAATTCTAGAATGTCGTGACCGAGAACTCACGAGGGACGCTGCACACCAAGCTCAACTCCAGCAAGCGGCAGCTAGTCTTCCTCCTAGTTTCAATGTCTCCCATGCAAGTAAGTTAATGCCCCCGTTCATCGAAACGGAGGTTGATGTGTTTTTCACCACTTTTGAGACCCTTGCTGATCAACTTAATTGGCCTGACGACCAATGGGCTACCCTTCTCCGAGTACATTTAACAGGTAGAGCAGCAGTCACACTCAGCACTTTGGCATCAGAAAACGACTACACCACCTTGAAGCAAGCTGTGTTGGACGCCTACCTTCTCTCCACCGAAAGCTATCGACGAAAGTTTCGTGACTACGTCAAGGCAAGTACCACCACCTTCTTAGAATTTGCTAACACCAAACGGAGATATTTCATGAAATGGCTGGAGGCAGCACATGTCTCTACTTTTTCAGAGCTTGTCAACCTCATACTGGTTGAAGAATTTTTGAGACGTGTACCTCCTCCTGTCCGCCTATACTTAGCAGACAAAGAAGAGACGGATTTGGTGAAGTGCGCGAAGTCAGCTGACACTTACAGCCTCATCCACCGGCTGACACCAGAACCTACCAGCAAGAAGTCTTGGTACAGTTACGAGAAAGCGAGCCCAGATCAAGGTACCTCTCAACTGTACTGCAGGTATTGTCGACTATATGGACACACCATTGACAAATGTGGTAAGTCCCAATCTAAAGGTAACATCGAACCTCCTAAGTCTAAACCTACTCACCCTAAGTCCGGTAAGCCTGTAATGAATGTTGGTGTTCATGCTAATGATCTCTCTCTCTTTAGCAAGCATCTATATCCAGGAACTATCTCTACCCACGGTTCAGATTCAGAGGGACGTTTTGGACTTAAGATCCTGCGGGACACAGCGGCTCTACAATCGATCGTCTTGAAATCAGCTGTGCCCAACGTCGCCTACACAGGAGAGACTGTATTCATCACTGACCTTACTGCTACAACTCCTTATCCCCTTGCCAGAGTTTACCTAGATTGTCCCTTCGTGACCGGTGAAGTCCAAGTCGCCGTCAGGGAAAAGCCTTTTCCCATGCCTGGAGTGCAACTTCTCCTGGGCAACGACTTGGCAGAAGACCAACAACCAAACAACCTGATCGTCAAGGACATATCCGAGGTAAGCAACTCTGTGTTGGATAACCCGATTTTTGAGCATGTTCCAGCAAAGGTTCAAGAGAGTGATGAAGGTTCTCCTCCTGTTATGGTGACCACCCGTGCTCAAGCTGCACGACCACAGCCAGCTGACTCTACTGCTACCGCTGTCCCTCAGGACCCTTCGAAACTACCCCCTAACCTGACCGCTGTGGAGTTCCGTAAGTTACAGAGAGATGATCTTACCTTGACACCATTATTCTTTCAGGCTGAAACCCAATCCGACAGTGTTCCTGGGTTCTTTATGGAGAACGAATTACTCTATCGCAGGTATAGACCCAGTAAACTGAAGGACGAGGACGATTGGGCAGACGTTGAACAACTAGTGATTCCTACCAGCCTGCGGCCCACGATTCTACACCTGGCCCACGGCGCTTTGTCACACTACGGGTTCAACAAGACTTACCATGGAATTCGACAAGACTACTACTGGCCAGGTATGGTTAACGACGTCAAGAATCATGTCAAATTATGCCACGTGTGTCAGTTAGCCGGGAAACCGAACGTTTCCATTCCCAGAGCACCACTGATACCCATCCAGGTGCCTGAGGAACCGTTCCACAAGCTTATTATTGACTGTGTTGGTCCTTTGCCTCGGACCAGTGCAGGCAACGCCTATATCTTAACCATCCTGTGTCCTACCACCAGATTTCCGATAGCAGTTCCAGTGAAAAATATTACGGCTGCTACAGTGGTGAAGAATCTACTGAAAATCTTCACCCAGTATGGATTTCCGAGGGAGATTCAGAGCGACTGTGGCACCAACTTCACCAGTGATCTCTTCAAACGGACTCTGGAGGAGTTCAACATCAAACAGGTACTGTCCAGCCCCTATCATCCTGCTTCACAGGGTTCTCTCGAGCGTAGTCATCAAACCATCAAGGCACTCTTAAAAAAGTTTTGTAATGAGACCTCAAAGGATTGGGATAGGCAAATTGATCTCATCATGTGTATTTTCAGAAGTCTTCCCAACGAGTCACTAGGAGTATCTCCTTATGAGATGCTCTACGGACGTAAGTGCCGTACACCTCTCAAGGCTTTCAAGGATTCTCTACGTGATGCCACCTTCAGTGAGCATCAGAATGTGCCCCAGTATCTTCAAAACCTCCGACACATTCTAGAGAGGGTCCATTCCTTTGCTAGCAACAACCTACAGAAAGCCCAGGAGAGGATGAAGACTCGTTACGACCAGCACTGTAAAGTAAGGAAGTTTAAACCAGGAGACTTAGTTCTTGCCTATTTCCCTATCCCAGGTTCTCCTTTACAGAACAGGTTCTCAGGACCCTACCGTGTTAAGGAGTGCCGGAACAACTTCAACTACGTTCTCGAGACCCCCGATAGGCGGCGGAAGACCCAGCTGTGCCACATCAATCTACTCAAGCCCTACCATGGGGTTCCTCCCACTGTGTTAACCAATTTCACCTCATTTACAGGTCCATACAGCCACAGTGAGACCTTCCCTGCTTCTCCTTCCGAAAGCACTGACACTGAGACAGCGCTTTCTAATTCGGAAATCCTTACTGACTTTCATAATCATTTTCAGGACAGTAATTGTGCTCCTTTATCATATTCTAATACTTCTCTCGCCTCGCCAGATATCATCAAGTCTCCCATCCTCCATAGCGACGCCAGTGGTACCGGCAACGTGGGTGACCTGGTACAACAAGGCGACGAGACTCTACATACCAACTACCATAAACGACACCACGAGCAACAAGGAGCTACTCGTCGTCCTGAACAGGCAACACTTTGCTCCATACCAGCAAAGTACTCAGTCCACCACCATCTACATGGACCACAACCATCTTCATTTCCTACAGACAGCCCAACTCAACCATCGACTACTTCTATAATGGGCTTGCCAGCTACATCATTTCACCTGGAGATTGCTACACCCAGAAGTCTGACTACATCATATCAGACGCCCTCTCCAGCATCACTGAGGTAGAGGCAGCTCCACCTCCCACTCTACCTCCCGTGAACGTGACTCTACCAGAACCGCAGGCTTCGGGGGAGAGTTGTGACGATAATCTCTTCCCAGAGATTGAGCCTGCTATTTCCTTCCTTCATCCCGTTCTCAACAATATGCAAGATACGTTTTATAGTGGCTTAACGTATATATCAAGACAGCCACACGCACCTGCAACTCCCTCCTTCCCCCCACTTCTGCACACCTGGTCGACCTGCCAACTGCTGCTCCCAGCCAAACTAGCGACTTGCGGCCGTCCTGCATTTTCATTGGCCGCTAACCAACACACCACTCCCGCTCCACGCCAATCACATTCCTCGCCAGTCATTGTTGGAGTCCCTTGCAGCCCTGCCAGCCAGAATATATCTTGTGCTCCTGCTGTGAACACCTAATTTGACTCACCTCGTGTGATCAAATAGAGGTTTATAGCTAGCGCATATATTCCCAGCACTAATATTATTTACTTGTTAGTTCTTGTCACTTCCTCCCTTTAACGTAATTCAGTTTTATGTTCAGTTATTTTTCCACTTGTTGTCTGCACCACTAAGCCAAGATTTTGCCTTTATTTCAATTTGTTTCTTAGTGTTATTAAAGAGCATTGTTTATTATTGTGTTTTATGTCTCTTACCTTACCACAGATTATCAAACACGTCATTCTTTTTTTTTTCCTTTTTTTTTTACTTTTTTTATTTATATGTGTCCCGGCCTTAACATCTGCCAGTGGAAGACTGCCGACCACCATACTCCACTACTTTACCGTCACAATATATATATATATATATATATATATATATATATATATATATATATATATATATATATATATATATATATTATATATATATAACTGAAAACTCACACCCCAGAAGTGACTCGAACCCATACTCCCAGGAGCAAAGCAACTGGTAACTACAGGGCGCCTTAATCCGCTTGACCATCACGACCGGACATAAGGAAGTGATAGCCTGAGCTATATGAACCACTTCCCCGCCGGCACCTGGATGGTTATCTTGGGCATAGCATTTTATCAAATCACCTCATTTTTTGGGGCAACACGTGAGGAACACAAATGCAAACAAGCCTGAATGGTCCCCAGGACTAGATACAACTGAAAACTCACACCCCAGAAGTGACTCGAACCCATACTCCCAGGAGCAAAGCAACTGGTAACTACAGGGCGCCTTAATCCGCTTGACCATCACGACCGGACATAAGGAAGTGATAGCCTGAGCTATATGAACCACTTCCCCGCCGGCACCTGGATGGTTATCTTGGGCATAGCATTTTATCAAATCACCTCATTTTTTGGGGCAACACGTGAGGAACACAAATGCAAACAAGCCTGAATGGTCCCCAGGACTAGATACAACTGAAAACTCACACCCCAGAAGTGACTCGAACCCATACTCCCAGGAGCAAAGCAACTGGTAACTACAGGGCGCCTTAAGGTGCCGGCGGGGGGAAGTGGTTCATATAGCTCAGGCTATCACTTCCTTATGTCCGGTCGTGATGGTCAAGCGGATTAAGGCGCCCTGTAGTTACCAGTTGCTTTGCTCCTGGGAGTATGGGTTCGAGTCACTTCTGGGGTGTGAGTTTTCAGTTGTATCTAGTCCTGGGGACCATTCAGGCTTGTTTGCATTTGTGTTCCTCACGTGTTGCCCCAAAAAATGAGGTGATTTGATAAAATGCTATGCCCAAGATAACCATCCAGGTGCCGGCGGGGAAGTGGTTCATATAGCTCAGGCTATCACTTCCTTATGTCCGGTCGTGATGGTCAAGCGGATTAAGGCGCCCTGTAGTTACCAGTTGCTTTGCTCCTGGGAGTATGGGTTCGAGTCACTTCTGGGGTGTGAGTTTTCAGTTGTATCTAGTCCTGGGGACCATTCAGGCTTGTTTGCATTTGTGTTCCTCACGTGTTGCCCCAAAAAATGAGGTGATTTGATAAAATGCTATGCCCAAGATAACCATCCAGGTGCCGGCGGGGAAGTGGTTCATATAGCTCAGGCTATCACTTCCTTATGTCCGGTCGTGATGGTCAAGCGGATTAAGGCGCCCTGTAGTTACCAGTTGCTTTGCTCCTGGGAGTATGGGTTCGAGTCACTTCTGGGGTGTGAGTTTTCAGTTGTATCTAGTCCTGGGGACCATTCAGGCTTGTTTGCATTTGTGTTCCTCACGTGTTGCCCCAAAAAATGAGGTGATTTGATAAAATGCTATGCCCAAGATAACCATCCAGGTGCCGGCGGGGAAGTGGTTCATATAGCTCAGGCTATCACTTCCTTATGTCCGGTCGTGATGGTCAAGCGGATTAAGGCGCCCTGTAGTTACCAGTTGCTTTGCTCCTGGGAGTATGGGTTCGAGTCACTTCTGGGGTGTGAGTTTTCAGTTGTATCTAGTCCTGGGGACCATTCAGGCTTGTTTGCATTTGTGTTCCTCACGTGTTGCCCCAAAAAATGAGGTGATTTGATAAAATGCTATGCCCAAGATAACCATCCAGGTGCCGGCGGGGAAGTGGTTCATATAGCTCAGGCTATCACTTCCTTATGTCCGGTCGTGATGGTCAAGCGGATTAAGGCGCCCTGTAGTTACCAGTTGCTTTGCTCCTGGGAGTATGGGTTCGAGTCACTTCTGGGGTGTGAGTTTTCAGTTGTATCTAGTCCTGGGGACCATTCAGGCTTGTTTGCATATATATATATATATATATTATATATATATATATATATCCCAGTACTTGTCGAGCATGTGTCGCGTGCACTGTCCTGAAGGTTAGCCTTGCCAATAACTCATTCATTTGATAAATAGTTCGTTTTTTGTTACACTTAGTAATTGATTTCCGAAGATTTTTAGTACGTGAATGCTCTTTACATAATTACTATAAAATACAAAGCTGAGTGAAAAAATCATTTTTAATATGACTGGAAATTATCATGACAATGATAATTGTTATGACCCATTTGGTCAGTCACCTTAACACCATCTCTGGATGGGTGACCCAGCTGACATCCTCGACTTTGGCTTCAGGAAACATGATTCGCAGCGTGAAGACTTTCATTCCCCAGGCTTGTATAGTTTATCACAGCATACACTACAATGGAATGTTCAAGGCGGGAAAAGATCTGTTTGCTGGTTTCCAATATGCATCAGAATTCACAGTTAAGTAGAAACAACGATATTTTGAAGCATCCAAAACGTGAAATGGTCGTGGCAGAGAAAAGGAGTAAATTGTCAGTGTGGTCTTTGTGACCTGTGGTGAGGGCGCTGTGATCGCTCTTGTGACCTGTGTTGAAGGCGCTGTGATCGCTCTTGTGACCTGTAGTGAGAGCGCTGTGATCTCTCTTGTGACCTGTAGTGAGGGCGCTGTGATCGCTCTTGTGATCTGTAGTGAGGGCGCTGTGATCGCTCTTGTGACCTGTGGTGAGGGCGCTGTGATCGCTCTTGTGACCTGTAGTGAGGGCGCTGTGATCGCTCTTGTGACCTGTAGTGAGGGCGCTGTGATCGCTCTTGTGACCTGTGTTGAGGGCGCTGTGATCGCTCTTGTGACCTGTAGTGAGGGCGCTGTGATCTCTCTTGTGACCTGTAGTGAGGGCGCTGTGATCGCTCTTGTGATCTGTAGTGAGGGCGCTGTGATCGCTCTTGTGACCTGTGGTGAGGGCGCTGTGATCTCTCTTGTGACCTGTAGTGAGGGCGCTGTGATCGCTCTTGTGACCTGTAGTGAGGGCGCTGTGATCGCTCTTGTGACCTGTAGTGAGGGCGCTGTGATCACTCTTGTGACCAGTAGTGAGGGCGCTGTGATCGCTCTTGTGACCTGTGGTGAGGGCGCTGTGATCACTCTTGTGACCTGTAGTGAGGGCGCTGTGATCGCTCTTGTGACCTGTAGGGAGGGCGCTGTGATCTCTCTTGTGACCTGTAGTGAGCGCGCTGTGATAACTCTTGTAACCTGTAGTGAGGGCGCTGTGATCGCTCTAGTGACCAGTGAGACACGAGATAAACCGCGGTAATTAAATAAGAGTGCAGACTTCAGGAGTCATCGGTAGGAGATATTAGCCTTCAGATTTTTGACAAAATTTAGACAAGGCAAAAATTATATTTAAATGATTAAAAAACTAAGCTCGGTCTTTTCATGAAGACCAGGTGGTACAAAATTTTTTTTGGATGATTAATGAAGATGGTCGTAAGGCAGTATTAATGAAGATGGCAGTAAGGCAGAGTTTACAGAGGGTGTGAGTAACAACTGTAAACTCACAACCTGACATGTTGTGATAAGTATTAATATTTTCTGCTATAATAATAAGATAATAAAAACGGTAATATAAAAAAACTCTTCTATGGTTATAAAACAAAATGTCAGAACTATATCAGTTTTATTCACATACCCAAGACATAAATAATATTTAAGTAATAAATTACTCTAGGTGATCAGAAAGAATTATCGTGTAACGTTTGATATTTGGTTGTCTGATCGACAGGTTTCCCTTGTTGCTACTTTTACTGAGGGGCGCCGTAGCTGGCAGAAGGAGCACGGGCGCGGGCAGCGTCCTCCTGAGCGGCGAAGGCGATCTGGTCCAGCACGAACTGAGGGATTGGGTGGGGGAACTCAGGAGCCACTGGCAGCAGGTCAGACTGGGGCTGGTAGCCGTTCTCGTCGGCGACGAACTTAACAACGACGGGAGTGCCGTCAGGAGCAGTGTAGCTGAGGGGAAAAGCTTTTGTTTTGTGTTTCAAATTGCATTTGATTACACACTTTAAATTTGCTAAAGATTTAGCAAATTTAAAGTGTAAACAATTATCGAAAGCAATAATATCTCATATAGTCCACAAATATTACAATTACATTGGAATACTCACGAATACTGTCCGGTCTTGACCACAGCGCCCTCTGGGCCACTGGGAGCGCCAGCTTGGGATACAACGATGCCATTGGCAGTCTCCACATCAAGCTTGTAGGCGCCGGCGTCCCCAGGTACAAAATCGTGCCTCAGAATGGCCACCTCTTCACTTGACTCTGCATAGCGGGTAGGAGCCTGAGGGGCGGCGTACTGGGGGGCGGCGCTGGCCACGGCCACAGCGACGGCGAGGATAACCTGTGTTGAAAGATAATATTTAGGGTATTTGCTCCTTCACTATGTGACTTATTAGAATTCTGACATACTATTTGATGCCTTCTATGTCATTTTTTCATATTTTTTAATATCTCGTTAAGTTAATTATTTAACAAAGAATTTCTATAAAGTGGTTTGTAAACTCAAGAACAATTTACATATATTATGTATCCATTATGTTAAAGACATACTCTATACTAGTAAGGCTATAAGAGGTCAGTACGTACAAACTTCATGTTGTTGGGCGTAGTGAGGATGTAGTGCAGACACCGGCGTCGACTTGCCTATATATACTCTGCCAGACCGCCAAGCAGTTGCCGAATGTGCTTTACCTTCAAAATATAAAATCCAGTTCTACATGACCTTATAAATCCTTGGTATTAACTTCAAGTATATCATTAGGCTTCTGTTGCTACCACTTGTGGATCTTGATGATGTTTACATTGTAGTGTCAGAAACTGTCTAATTGGTACAAATGCTTAGAGTCATGGTTTGTTTATCATACAATAGGTAAACTTCTATTTACAATATCTGCATTTGAATGACCTGTAAACATGCGTTTAAATTTGGCTTCG
>WNGS01163555.1:6912599-6916147 GCA_020271785.1 Procambarus virginalis
AAGTATACTTCTTTGTAATTTGCACTGGTAAAATATCACATTTACTTTCCATAAACAACTAATAACAGAACATACTATATATTCACGAAATGTTATACTCAAAAGAAAAAATCCTGTCTTAGATCTATTTCTTCCCTCTAAGACATGATTTCACAATCTCTCAGGGGGATTCTTAATACGAAAACATATTATTTGATATTTTTATTGTGATATGTTTATATATATATATATAAAAAAAACATAATAAATAATGATGAAATCACTGGATTGCAGCAGATATAAGATAAATGATGCAAGACGATGCATCAATGCTTGCAGTTGTTTACTGAGGAGGGCCGTAGCTGGCGGAGGGACCAGAGGACTTGCCGCGGGCGGCGGCAGCGTCTTCTGCAGCAGCGAAGGCGATCTGGTCCAACACGAACTGAGGGATTGGGTGGGGGAACTCAGGAGCCACTGGCAGCAGGTCAGACTGGGGCTGGTAGCCGTTCTCGTCGGCGACGAACTTCACAACGACGGGAGTCCCATCAGGAGCAGTGTAGCTGTGGAGAGGAGTTAATTTTTCACTCTCCAGCATCAGACGTTTGTATTATCAAGGACAATGACTTTACATTTTTTCTAAATGTCTGCCTTATAATACTTACGAATACTGTCCGGTCTTGACCACAGCGCCTCTGGGCCACTGGGAGCACCAGCTTGGGATACAACGATGCCATTGGCAGTCTCCACATCAAGCTTGTAGGCGCCGGCGTCCCCAGGTACAAAATCGTGCCTCAGAATGGCCACCTCTTCACTCGACTCTGCATAGCGGGTAGGAGCCTGAGGGGCGGCGTACTGGGGGGCGGCGCTGGCCACGGCCACAGCGACGGCGAAAATAACCTGTGTGAAAACCAGAATTGTTCAAAGATGTTCAAAATCTACATGCTATAGATTTTTTTATGAAAAATTGAAAATAATAAAGCAAACACTCACACACTTCATGTTGTCTGACACTGCCGAACTATGATGCTGGCACCTCCCTGGACCTCCGTATATATACAGTCATTTGAGTAAACAGTTGCCGGCCGCCAATATTGTATATGTGCTCCAGTTTCTCAGGCAGTGATGCCAAGTGTGTGATTATGTTTTTGCCCCAGCGATGAGAGTCAAGTCCATTAAATCATGAAGGTGGTGACCTTCAGAGGTCATATTCTTGTACCAGGTGTTGATAATTGATAAATCATTGAATATGTGTTTGTGTATTTGTTTTATTGAATTTGATCGAAAGGGTTGGAGAGTTGTGATTCGTTCATGAATATTTGATCGAATCTATATAGTATTTGAATAAATCCTTTTGGTCATGAAAACTGCTTCCAAAATTTGCTATATATAAATATATATATATATATATATATATATATATATATATATATATATATATATATATATATATATATATATATATATATATATATATATATATATATCAAGATCAAGATATATATATCAAGAATCGAGATCAAGATATATATATATATATATATATATATATATATATATATATATATATATATATATATATATATATATATATATATATATATATATACTTGCACCTACACTTAGTCCATACACTTGCACCAGAGGTGGTACCCCTTCTAGGTTAAAAAAATATATATAATAATTTATTTATATATATATGTATATTTGTACGTACTCACCTAGTTGTGTATGCAGGGTTTGAGCTCTGGCTCTTTGGTCCCGCGTTTCAACTGTCAATCAACTGGTGTATAGATTCCTAAGCTACTGGGCTCTATCATATCTACATTTGAAACTGTGTATGGAGTCTACCCCAACCTCTGCATCAAGAATCAAGATCAAGATAACCAACCACATCACTGCTTAATGCATTCCATCTGTTAGGGCCGCCTCTCAACTGTCAATCAGTCAACTGTTACTAACTACTAACTATTTTTTTCTTCACACACACACACACACACACACACACACACACACACACACACACACACACACACACACACACACACACACAGACACACACACACACACACACACACACACACAACACACACACACACACACACACACACACACACACACACACACACACACACACACACACACACACACACACACACACAGGAAGCAGCCCGTAGCAGCTGTCTAACCCCCAGGTACATATTTACTGCTAGGTAACAGGAGCATCAGGTGAAGGAAACTGAACATTTGTTTTTCCACCGGCTGCCGGGATCGAACCCCGGCCCCTAGGTCCACGAGTCTTGAGCGCTGAGCCCAACCAGAGAACCCAAAAGAAAATCCAAACAATATCTCTATTTCGCGAGCCGTTACCATTTTCTAGTACAATTTTTGGCCTTAGGTAGAGTATACGTCAAAATGCGAAATTCTATTAGAAGGACAGGTGTGTGTGTGTGTAAGTCACTAAAAAATAAACATATATTTCACGCGTATGTACATACGCGTGTGTATATATGAGTAATCAGTTATATATTTATGCAAGTGTGTGTGAACAATGTGAGCATTTTCTTATAGACTCATCCCCACATAAGCTGAAATATGTCTCTGGTCGTACAGGGACTATACAATATTAATGAAGCTCCCGCTCTCGGTTCTGTCACTCTTTCTAAGACCGACATAAAAGATGAAAGTTGTGACAAAAGCAATTTACATGATGCATGTATAATTATAAAACCTAAAATATACGTAGACAGTCTTCAAGACAAGGTCATTTTCATATGTATTGGAGGTATTTAATCGAATATTTAACGTATATGAAACAACATTAAGGGAAAAATTAAACTGCCAAGACTTAGTGATGTTTCAAAATTTTCCTCGTCTTAAAGTAAGAGCAAAATGAAAAGTGGCACTAAGGGTTTTACATTTATTGTTGAGTACCATCCACGAAAAGGAAAGAAAATTTAACTTACCAAGTTTTTGTGTGTGAAAAACTAAACTATTTTTGTTATTTTGTACACTAAGCCACACGAGGATCCAATGCAGCCTCAAGGCCAAACGAATCGCAAGACCGCACAAGGTTGGCCTAGTGAGCCAATATTTAACACCTTCAAATCCACTTGACCCTCTTCTTCACACTCTCGTCAGAGAGGACTTCTACACCAATACAAGTCAGAATAGTACACAGAACTCATACACAAAGATAAATGTGTAAAGGCCCACAGCTGGTAAGAGACCCAACCAGCAGCTTTAAGGAAGCGTGAGAATATAAACAACAGACTTAGGATGCGAGAAGGAGCGCAAGATGTCTCAAGATGTCTGCTCGAACTAGAGCAGACACACCTTCACCGAGCCGCCGATCATAGCGACCTTCCCCAGGGGGTGATACGGTCACTCTTGAGCAACAACGACCAGCTTGTTCAACAGGTGTGTGGCTTACATTTGCCCCACTAAATAGAGCAGGTTTATACTACCCTTCAATTATAATGGGTTCTGGCTTTAATGTGATAACTCATATGCTATGACAGTTTTTTTATTAAAACATGTATTTAATTTTTTACGCCTACGTACGCATGCTG
>WNGS01163555.1:6931949-6942751 GCA_020271785.1 Procambarus virginalis
ATATATATATAATATATATATATATATATATATATATATATATATATATATATATATATATATTATATAACACACACACACCTTGCTTCCTTGGAAGGATGGTAAGCAAGTGGTGTGGGGACTACACATGCGCTGCCACACCGGCCAGTACCTACCTCCACTACAGCACACGTGAAAGCGGTGGTGCTGCTTCTTTCAGGGAATCGCAGAAATTATTAAATACAGAGGTCTGGTACACTTCTACAGCTTTGTTTCGATCGGCTCGGAGACCCTCGGTTCGTGGGGAAAATGTGCATTGAAGTTCCTGAAGGAATTGGGGAAGAAATTGATCAGCGCTACAAAAGACCAGAGAGCAAAAAGTTTCTTGTTCCAGCGCCTCAGTGATGCGATCCAGAGGGGAAATGCCTGTTGCGTCTTGGGCACTAGTCCAACTTCAGAGGAATTCGAAGAAGTGTTTGACTTGCAATAATGATCAAACCTGTCTGTGACATTCATCAATGTTTCCCATTGTCGTGTTTTTCAAGAGATCCATAACCTTTAAGCACCTTTTTGTATTCATTTTTGTATCAACCAATGTATATATGTATATATATATATATATATATATATATATATATATAATATATATATATTACATATATATAATATATATATATATATATATATATATATATATATATATATATATATATATATATATATATATATATATATATATATATATATATATATATATGCAAACAAGCCTGAATGGTGCCTAGAAGCGTTTCGCAAGAGTTCTCACATTTTCAAAGACATTTTTATGTACTCAGTTTCATGATTATATTTGATTTTGGGTGAGGTGATAGGAAACAAATCAATGGGAAAAGACAAAACACGAAACAATGGGTATAAATGAGGTATACATTTTATCTGCTTGCTTCTGTGCTGGTTTTTTGTCTTGAAGTGGGTAGAATGTAATTTTGCGTTTATTGGCTGTTTATTGCAGGTTTGACTTTTGATTTTTTGTGTAGGGCCTCACTGATGTCGAGCCTCCTGTTATCGTTGTATCTGTCGATAATATTTGTCTTGCTTGTTAAGATTTCTCTGGTGATGGTCTGGTTGTGTGAAGAGATTATATGCTCCTTGATGGAACCTCTATTGTTTATGCATTGTTAATCGCCTAGAAAGAGACATTGTTGTCTTGCGTATGCACTGAGATCTTTGGGGCTGACAGTCCTCAAGTGGGCATGTGAAGGTCGTCTTTGCCTCCACATGCCCACTTGGGCATGTTTTATATAAACACATAAATATATATGATATATAATTATTACAATAAACTGCGATTATACCTTAAACAAGACGTGTTATAAATGTCAGTATATCATGTAGACAAAACCCAAATTATACATAATTGAGCAATACTGGTATTTTTCCAATGTAACATCGAGTACAAGTGTTCATCACTGAATAGCAGTCCTCGGCGTGTTAATGATCTTTTAGTTTCGTAGCCAAATTTAAACGCATGTTTACAGATCATTCAAGTACAGATATTCTAAATAGAAGTATAAATATTATATGATAAACAAAACATGACTAAGCGTTTGTACCAATGAGCCGGTTTTGGATACTATAATGTAAACATCATCAAGATCCACAAGTGGTAGCAACAGAAGCCTAATGATGTACTTGATGTCATTACCAAGGATTTATAAGGTCATGTAGAACTGGATTTTATATTTTGAAGGTAAAGCACATTCGGCAACTGCTTGGCGGTCTGGCAGAGTATATATAGGCAAGTCGACGCCGGTGTCTGCACTACATCCTCACTACGCCCAACAACATGAAGTTTGTACGTACTGACCTCTTGTAGCCTTACTTGTATAGAATATGTCTTTACATAATGGATATAATATAATTGTTCTTCAGTTTACAAACCACTATATAGAAATTCATTGTTAAATAATTAACTTAACGGGATATTAAAAAATATGAAAAAAGATTGACATTGAAGGCATCAAATAGTACGTCAGAATCCTAATAAAAGTCACATAGTGAAGGAGCACATACCATATATATTATCTTTCAACACAGGTTATCCTCGCCGTCGCTGTGGCCGTGGCCAGCGCCGCCCCCCAGTACGCCGCCCCTCAGGCTCCTACCCGCTATTCAGAGTCAAGTGAAGAAGTGGCCATTCTGAGGCACGATTTTGTACCTGGGACGCCGGCGCCTACAAGCTTGATGTGGAGACTGCCAACGGTATCGTTGTATCCCAAGCTGGAGCTCCCAGTGGCCCAGAGGGCGCTGTGGTCAAGACCGGACAGTATTCGTGAGTATTCCAATGTAATTGTAATATTTGTGGACTATATGAGATGGTATGGCTTTCGATAATTGTTTACACTTTAAATTTGCTAAATCTTTAGCAAATTTAAAGTGTGTAATCAAATGTAATTTGAAACACAAAAATAAAATAATTTCCCCACAGCTACACTGCTCCTGACGGCACTCCCGTCGTTGTGAAGTTCGTCGCCGACGAGAACGGCTACCAGCCCCAGTCTGACCTGCTGCCAGTGGCTCCTGAGTTCCCCCACCCAATCCCTCAGTTCGTGCTGGACCAGATCGCCTTCGCCGCTCAGGAAGACGCTGCCCGCGCCCGTGCTCCTTCTGCCAGCTATGGCGCCCCTCAGTAAAAGTAGCAACAAGGGAAACCTGTCGATCAGACAACCAAATAGCAAACGTTACACGATAATTCCTTCTGATCATCTCGAGTAATTTATTACTTAAATATTATTTATATCTTGGGTATGTGAATAAAACTGATATAGTTCTGACATTTTGTTTTATGACCAAAGAAGAGTTTTCTATATTACCTTGTTTATTATCGTATTATTATATCAGAAAATATAAATACTTATCACAACCTGTCAGGTTGTGAGTTTACAGTTGTTACTCACAACCTCTGTAAACTTAATACTGCCTTACAACCATCTTCATTAATCGTTCTAAAAGGTTTTGTACCACCTGGTCTTCATGAAAAGACCGAGCGTCGTTTTTTTACCACAGGTCACAAGAGCGATCACAGCGCCCTCACTACAGGTTACAAGAGCGATCACAGCGCCCTGACTACAGGTCACAAGAGCGAGCACAGCGCCCTCACTACAGGTCACAAGAGGGATCACAGCGCCCTCACTACAGGTCACAAAGATATGACAATTTACTCATTTTCTCTGCCGCGATAATTTCACTTTTAGGATGGTTCAAAATGTCGTTGCTACTTAATTATCCATTTTGCTGCATTTTGGAGACCAGCAAACAGATCTTTTTTTCCCCCCCCTTGAACATTCCATTGTAGTGCATGTTGTGTAAACTATACAAGCCTGGGGAATGAAAGTCTTCACGCTGCGAATCATATTTCAAGAAGCCAAAGTCGAGGATGTCAACTGGGTCACCCATCCAGAGATGGTGTTAAGGTGACTGACCAAATGGGTCATACTAATTATCATTGTCATGATAATTCCCAGTCATAATAAAAATGATTTTTCACTCAGCTTTGTATTTTATAGTAATTATGATGCGAGTATTCATGTACTAGTAATCTTCGGAAATCAATTACTGAACGAAACAAAAAGGTACTATTTACCAATTGAATGAGTTATTGGCGAGGAAAACCATCAGGACAGTGCACGCTGTCGGACAGTGCACGGACAGTGCCGGACAGTGCACGGACAGTGCCGAAGAGTGCATGCTGTCGGACAGCGCACGGACAGTGCACGGACAGTGTCGAACAGTGCATGCTGTCGGACAGCGCACGGACAGTGCCGGACAGTGCATGGAGTCGGACAGTGCATGGAGTCGGACAGTGCACGGACAGTGCCGAACAGTGCATGCTGTCGGACAGTGTACGCGAGACATCAAGTTCAAGTATGTTTATTGAGACAAGAAACAAATGCATCTCAAAAGGATAGAGTAGCTTAGGCTATTTCTACCCCCCAACGGTGAGTAGAAACATGTCGGTCCGGTCACAGCTCCAGCGCCTCTCCTTCCCTACCTGTCACAACGTCACAAAATTTAACTACTAAATTGCCCGAACCTAACCTAAGTAACGACTTCCCGAGAATGTTGCGAAGCGCTGTGATTCACAGTACGGCATATTTTGACGTTTGGGCTTGATACGTTAAAATACCATGTATTATTCAAGAGGACAGGCTGGAGAGAGCGACTTCAAACCCAACTATTGTGTGTACGTCATCACTAATGCAAGAGTTAAAAACAGCGCCATCTTTTTTCTTAAAGTCCTAAAACATTTTGGCTATAGGATTATCATTACATTTTTCCATAATATAAGTGGCCGTTAATATTTGAAGACCGTCTCTTAACCTTTATTTTGAGCTCTGACAGAACTGAGTAATTTTTGATGTGATGTAATGTTGAAAGGGATAATTAAATTCCATAATGATCAATTATCAATTTCTCAATTAAAAAAAACAGAATCTGGTGAAAGTAAGAATTGTGCAGCAAAACTTCTCTGTGAATCAAGTCGGGCCCTGAACAAACATGGTTCCTAAACAAGGCTGGTCTCTGAACATGGAGGAAAGAATTATGAAACAAAGCAGAGCGATCTTGACCACCTTGCTATGAATTTTTTTAGGACGAGACAAAGGAGATACATTCACCTTTTACAAGATGCTTCGAGACCTTCACTTAGCGGACAAAACCGAGAGGAAATCATAATATTCTTGGCATCCCGGTGAGCTATTGGGATGTAAGAAAGCACTTATTATTAGTGTCAGAAGGCAATAGGGTCAGACATTGCAATAGGTGACCATAGGCAATAGGTGGTTGCAATGCAAGATACGGAAAATGACGTTCACCCTTCAAGCACATTCAATTGGGAGAGAATGTTATTAAACTTTCTTGCCATATGGCTCATGTTGAAGACACTCGCTACACATGCTCTAATACATAATCTTAAGACACATCACATACATATCCTTCATAATCTTAAGAAATCGCACGCCATAGTGGCATATTTTAAGTTAGCTAGCTTAGCTAGCGCCCTAGACCACCACGCCACGGCAAGGTAAAAGCAATACAACCTCGTGTAGGGCGCTAGTTTAGGAATAGAAAATGAGTGGGTTCGAATCCTCCTCATGGATCATACTGATTTTCTCATTGATACAATCCCGTTATTGTGAATTCATTTGCATTTGATGAGAAGCGTTGGAGGAGAAGTACAGGACCATTAGATAGAGTGCGTGGGGAGCAATGCTTAAAACCTTGATTGGGCTTAAGTTGTAAGCCTCAGGAATCTTAGTAGATTCAGTGGAATCCCCAGTTGCATTGCTTTTTACCATGTCGTTGGGTGGTGATCTAGGACGCTAGCTTGGGAATATCAAGTGAGCGGGTTCAAATCCTCCTCAGGCCTCCTACTGATTTTCTACTTGATACATCACCTTAATGTGATTGCACTGTGCAATATCCCCTATGTAATGCCCATTCACCCACTTGTATACTTCGATCACGTACCTCTAACTTTTCGCTTACAGAAACAGAATGTAAAACTAGTTTTTTTTTCAATCTCTCTTCATATCGAAGATTTTTAATTTGCAGGATTAACTTTGTCCTTCTACCATGTTGTGAATTATTTATTAATCTATTTTTTCAAGATGTTTAACTCTGTATGACTAATGATCAATTGGATATGCTAGACAAGAGTTAACAAGAGTCTTCTTCACATTCTTTAAGCACCCTGGCAAACACCTTGTAATGCCCTTTTTTTTGGCTCTCATGATTCAGTTTGATTAATAACTACCTCCAGTGCAGTTACTAAACTAGGCAGCCTGTTCTCTTCACCACCAATATATATACTTGTTTGGCTGAAGGCATACTGTTATTTTGTTTAGTAAATACAGGAACACAATATTTATTTCAAATAGTACTCGTCTACTGTTGTTCTAAATTGACTTCCACATTCTTAATACTGTTATACAAAGCTTTCTTTTTGCATATCGAGTTCTTTGGACCCACAATTATCCACTTAGGGTCATTGTTATTTATTGCTCGATCTAATCCATTTGTTACGAATCAGGTTGTTGAATCAGATTTTAAGGAATCCCCAGAATTAAAACTGTAAATATTGTTTTCATAAATGTATTTTTATATGAGCTAGTATGTACAGCATAAAGAATAAATAACGAGAAATCTCAGTAATGCGGACGTTACGTGGTCAATTTATATGAAAACATTCGTTGAGTGTAAATGTTTACAGTGGAGGACCGTAGCTGGCAGAGGGACCCGACTTGCCGCGAGCGGCGGCAGCGTCCTCCTGAGCGGCGAAGGCAATCTGGTCCAGCACGAACTGGGGGATTGGGTGAGGGAACTCAGGAGCCACTGGCAGCAGGTCAGACTGGGGCTGGTAGCCGTTCTCGTCAGCGACGAACTTCACAACGACGGGAGTGCCGTCAGGGGCAGTGTAGCTGTGGAGAGGAATTAATTTTCATTCACCAGCATCACACGTTTGTATGATCAAGGAAGATGATTTTACTAGAAATTGTCAAACGTTTGCGTAATAATACTCACGAATACTGTCCGGTCTTGACCACAGCGCCCTCTGGGCCACTGGGAGCGCCAGCTTGGGATACAACGATGCCATTGGCAGTCTCCACGTCAAGTTTGTAGGCGCCGGCGTCCCCAGGTACAAAATCGTGCCTCAGAATGGCCACCTCTTCACTTGACTCTGAATAGCGGGTAGGAGCCTGAGGGGCGGCGTACTGGGGGGCGGCGCTGGCCACGGCCACAACGACGGCGAGAACCATCTGTGTTGATAGGCATCTTTAATTATGTGTTATTGATTGTATATTGGATAGCTTTTTTGAGAATTTTATGGAAAATTAAGATGAACGTTTCGGCCGATCAAGGCCGTTGTCAACACCAGACAGTATGGTGCTGACAACGGCCCTGATCGGCCGAAACGTTCATCTTTCTTTTCCATTTCTCTGTGGATTTTCCGCATACAAATTGTCAGTGTTTCGTGATCGTCAATTGCAAATATATATATATATATATATATATATATATATATATATATATATATATATATATATATATATATATATATATATATATATATATATATATATATATATATATATGTGTGTGTGTGTGTATTAAAGTTAATTAATATTTTAATGCTTCTGGAATATTAAATATAAGTGATATATCTACATGTGTTATAAACATTTATGAATGTTTCTACAGTAATTATGCGATGGGCACGTACAAACTTCATGTTGCTGAGTGCTGTAAGGATCTAGTGCAGACTGCACCGTCAACCGACCTATATATACCTGGCTCGAGCACCAAGCAGCTGCCGCTCGCTAATTAGATTTACTATCCAGTTTTCAATGACCTTGTAACTCCTTGGAAATCACAGCGGGGTCTGTCATTTGGCGTCTGAGGCCAAAACTAGTCGTCCTCGTCGGTCTTTAGATTTGTCTTGATGTTGGGCATAAAGGGCTGTGTGCCACGGGAGAGTTGATGCCGCTCTGTTAGCCTAGTGACCAACCAGCAGGGCATACTGTAGTCTGTAGTCCTGGAGATATTTGTAGAAGCAAACACAGTCCTAAATATAGTTTTAGGACTTGAGTAAACTTTCACTGAATATTCTCTCAGAAGTGCAATATACCTTTCAATGTATATATGTGCTTTAAACTGAATCTGCTAAGTGTGACGTGCACTAGATTTATGGGAGTTAGACACGGTGTATATACACAGAGGGTTTTTGTTTTGTTTACATTATGTTCCGGTTTAATGTATACTTGCTTTTGGGTTAGTAAGCAATTATGTTGGCATTAAAAACCTTCTCGCGGTTAGTACGTTTCAAGCCCAACAACAAACCAAACCTGAACTCAAACCTTTCGAAACAGATCCTCTAGCATGTCTAGTTTATAATATTATCACTTCATTGTAGAATAGTAACAGTATCTGCTTCACTTGTGCAGATGGTAGGGAGGTTCTGGTTATTGGTCTATCGACCGTTTTGTGAAAATGCTATTTGTTCACAAATACCCAACCAAAATCACGGAAACATTACAAGAAAAATTAAACAGAGGTGTTGTCTACACGTACTACTTTGCAAAGGCATTTGAAAAACGTGACCATGGAGTGATAGCCCGTAAAATGAGATCAATGGGAATAACAAGTTAGGTAGAGCGATGGATATTAGAATTCCTGTCAAACAGAACGCGAAGAGTAACAGTTAATCAAACAAAATTAAATTCAAACACAGTGAAAACCTGTTCAAGGGTACTATCCTAGTACCACTGCCATTTTTCATTCTCATATTATATACAGGCAGAAATACCAAGTCACAGTTTCATGCCATCCATTGAGGATGAATCAAAAGTAGGCATGACAGGCATGACACTTGCTTCTGTACAAGACACTGAAACACTTCAAGCCGATATCAGCAAAGTATTCAATTGGGCAACGGAAAATAACATGATATTTAACAATGATGAATTCCAGATACTTAGGGATGGACAAATTTAAGAACTAAAACGAAATACAGAGTACGAGACAGAATCAGATCTCCGCATAGGAGAAAAACGATATCAGATGACTCTAATGTTTAGCAATTTAACAAAGCAAATACAGCATCATCAAAAAAGTGATAGTATGAATTATGAGAACCACCAAATCCAGGGATTCCTTTACCATTTAAATTACTCAATTCTGCTTTCAAAGTGTTAACATATATATTCCTGGTTGGTTGACTATTGTGGAAAGGCAGCTTGCGAATACCTTCTTGTGTCCATGACAAGGAAGTACAGCGAAATAGTGTAAACAGCCTTCACTCCCAGAGTATCGGGACTTAGTGGCGGAAATATGACCTTTGAAGTCAGCACCTTCTGATTTATTAAACTCCATTCTGTCACTGGAGCAAAAGCTATAATCAGATACTTAGTATCAATGCCAGAGAAACTGAGAGCATAAACCTGACGTCGGCAACTGTTTACTCAAATGACTGTATATATAGAAAGCTCCAGAGAGGTGCCAGCAACACAGTGCTGCAGTGTCAGACAACATGAAGTTTGTGAGTAGTTTGCTGGATTTGTTCGAGACAAAGCAAATTTGATATATAAACAAAGACATAATAAAGACAATAAAACTGCATTTTTTGTGATTATTTTTAAAACATTGTATACATTCGATTCAGTTATTTAACGAATTAAATCATTCCTCTAAAGTTCATACTGAACATCTTTAGCCAATTCTGCATTCTGGTTGTCAACACACAGGTCATCTTCGCCGTCGTTGTGGCCGTGGCCAGCGCCGCCCCCCAGTACGCCGCCCCTCAGGCTCCTACCCGCTATGCAGAGTCAAGTGAAGAGGTGGCCATTCTGAGGCACGACTTTGTACCTGGGGACGCCGGCGCCTACAAGCTTGACGTGGAGACTGCCAACGGCATCGCTGTATCCCAGGCTGGCGCTCCTGACGGTCCAGAAGGCGCTGTTGTCAAGGCTGGGCAGTATTCGTTAGTATCTCAATGATTTTAAGAATTTGTTTTTGTGATATTTTTTCCTTGATAATAAATATGCCCTATACATGAATATAAAACCCAATTTTGTTCCCAGCTACACTGCTCCTGACGGCACTCACGTCGTTGTAAAGTTCGTCGCCGACGAGAACGGCTACCAGCCCCAGTCTGACCTGCTGCCAGTGGCTCCTGAGTTCCCCCACCCAATCCCCCAGTTCGTGCTGGACCAGATCACTAAAGCTGCTGAGGAAGACGCTGCCGCAGCTCGCGGGAAGTCTTCTGCTCCCTCCGCCAGCTACGGTGCTCCAAACTAAACAGCTGCGTGCAATGATATTCCGTTTGACTACAAGTATGCTCATGGTCCCAATGCACCATAGAGTCATCTCATTATTTATTATCTTTACTCTTTATAAATTAAACACTTGTTCCAATAAATATATACGATAATATTTAACATTTCCATGAGTAATTAACAATGAATGATTAAGGCTAAAATTGCAACCCCTGCAGCCGGTGGTTGAATAATTGAAACAATAACTGGGACGTCTATAATATGCCTTGCCACCAGCCACTTTGTTTGTCCTCTTGCTCCCCATGCCAATTCGGGTGGGGTTATGGATTTTACTCTAGCTCTAGAGCCCTACCCCCCCCCCCCAGCATTAGGCCTGCATAGGCCCCTATATAAGCAGTACCATAATACATATGAGGCATCAAAAGCTCCATCCAAACAGTTTCCACGAATTCGAGGACTGAATTCCAAAATAATGAAAACTACGAATATTCTGGGAAACACTTTAAATAATTACGTGAGAATTTAGATCTTGAAAATTCAGCTAGAGGTTCATCTTGTGTTCTCCTTGATATAATATATCCACCAGTGTATTCAAAGCAGTGTTAGAGGTGATAATGCAGTTGAGGTTGTATTTAAATAAAGAATTCTCTACAAAAAAATGCTAGTATATTATATATCTATATATATATATATGATATATATATATATACTATATATATATATATATTACTATATATATCTATATATATTTATATACTATATATATTATTATCATCATATATGTATATATATATCTATTTATATTAGTTATTTATTCACTTTATATAGAATTTATATCTTATTCTAGATACAAACTATCTATATATAAATATATATATATACTATAATAGAAATATATATACTTTGTGGACTTACGAAACCAGTAGCACACAGCCCACATTATTGGATACCTCAGCCCATATTTTGTACATGTGTTCTCCTCCATTGCTATAT
>WNGS01163555.1:6943751-6956143 GCA_020271785.1 Procambarus virginalis
AGGCCGAAGAGAGATTTATACCAAGAGTAAAGGACAAAAAAGTAAGAGGGCAATATAAAAAAAACCATGGTTCATAGGCAGTGACAGAAAGCAAAAATGAGAAGTAGGATGGAGTGGAGGAAGTACAGCAGCAACAGGATTAGATGTAACAGAGCTAGGAACGATTACATTAACATAAGAAGAGTATCGGAAAAAATATGAGAATGATATTGCAACCAAAGCAAAAAGCAACATAAATTACTATATAGCCATATAAGAAAAAAGATGTCGGTGAACGACCAAGTGACAAGACTAAGGAAAACAGAGGGGGTATATACAGAAAGCGACAAGGAAATCTGCGAGGCACTGAATGCCAGTTTCCATGGAGTGTTCACAACTGAGCCTGAGCAGCACCCATTCTTAGAAGAGATTACCCTAGATGAAAGACTATCAGATATAGAGTGACAGCAGAGGAGGGAAATGAAACAGTGACAACACTGGATGCAACTAAAGCGATTGAACCAGACAAAGTATCACCGTGGATACTAAAAGAGCAGCCCAGGCCTCACTGTGCATCTGGCAATGAACTTTAATGTGTCACTTAAGTCGGGAGAATTGCTGGAAGACGGAAAATGTCGTATCGATTTTCAAGAAAGGAGATAGGGAGGAGGCCATTAACTACAGACCCGTATCACTGACAAGCATCCCTTGCAATGTACTTGAAGGAATAATTAGGCTAAGACTGGTTGCACACCTGGAGAGCATTAGATTTTAACAAACATCTACATGGATTCTGGAAGGGGAAGTCATGCCTAACAAACCTTTTGGAATTCTATGATAACATAACAAGGAAAAGGCATGACAGAGAAGATTGGGCAGACTGCATATTTCTAGACTGCCAAAAAGCCTTTGATACAGTACCGCACATGAGACTGCTATTCAAACTTGAGAGGGAGGCAGGAGTAAGCGGAAAGGCCCTAGCATGGGTAAGGAACTACCTAACAGGAAGGAGCCAGAGAGTTACGGTAAGGGGCGAGAAGTCGGACTGGCGAACAGTAATGAGTGGAGTACCTCAAGGATCGGTGCTGGGACCAATTCTATTTCTAATTTACGTAAATGACATGTTTATAGTTGTAGAATCCTACATTTTTATGTTCGCGGATGACACAAAATAATAAGAAGAGTTGTGACAGATGAAGATTGTAGGATCCTCCAAGAGGACCTGAACAGGTTGCAGAGATGATAGGAAATCAAAGGGACAGTACACAATGAAGGGGAACTGCCTACCTGTGACAATTCGAGAAAGAGACTGGGAGTGGACGTAATACCTAATCTAACTCCTGAGGCACATATTAATAGAATAACGACAGTAGCGTACTCTACACTGGCAAAAGTTAGAACATCATTCGAAACCTAAGTGAGGAGGCCTCTAGGGCCTTCGTGAACCAGTCTAGAGAATGCCGTGCCATCGTGGAGTCCCCTTACCTTGAGGATACCTTGAGGTGCTTCCGGGCTATCGTCCCCGCGCCCGGTCATCGACCAGGCCTCCTGGTTGCTGGACTGATCAACAGGCTGTTGGACGCGGCTGCTCGCAGCCTGACGTATGAGTCACAGCCTGGTTGATCAGTATCCTTTGGAGTGCTTATCCAGTTCTCTCTGAACACTGTGAGGGGTTGCCAGTTATGTCAACCCCACCTGAAGAAACACATAAGGAAACTGGAAAAGATTCTGAAGTTTGCGACGATGCTCGCCCCAGAGTTAGGAGGGATGGGATATGATGAGCGCTTGAAGGAACTGACCTACGACACTAGAAAAAGAAGGGAGAGGGGATATGATAGGAAGGTATAAAATCCTCCGGGGAATTAACAAAATGGAAATAGATGAAATGTTCACACGTAATATTAACAGAACAGGAAACATGGGTGGAAGCTTGAAACTCAGATGAGTTACAGAGATGTTAGAAAATTTTCTTTTAGCGTGAGAGTAGTGGAAAAATGGAATGAACTTAAGAGCAGGATGTGAAAGCAAACTCTATTCATAATTTTAAAACAAGATATGATAGGGAAATGGGACAGGAGTCATTGCTGTAAATAACCGATGGCTAGAAAGGCGGGATCCAAGAGTCAATGCTCAATCCTGGAGGCACAAATAGGCGAGTACAAATAGATGAGTACACACACACACACACACACACACACACACACACACACACACACACACACACACACACACAGCTATACAGGTAGAATGACAAAGAGGTGTGCGAAGAACTCAACAAGAGGTTCTAGGTCTTCACAATAGAACAAGGTGAGGTCACTGCGCTAGGAGAGGGGGCAGTAAACCAAGCGGCCTTGGAAGGGTTCGAAATTACGAGAGATGAGGTCAAGAGACACCTGTTGGATATGGACGTGAGCAAGGCTGTTGGTACAGACGGGATCTCACCATGGGTATTGAAAGAGTGTGCAGAGGCACTTTGCTTGCCACTCTCTATAATGTATAGTAGGTCACTGGAGACGGGAGACCTACCAGAAAGAAATATGGAAGACGGCTAATGTGGTCCCAATATACAAAAAGGGTGACAGAAAAGAGGCACTGAGCAACAGGCTAGAGTCCTTGACTTCTATAACATGCACGGTGATGAAGAAGATTGTGAGAAAAACCTAGTAACACATCTGGAGAGAAGGGGCTTCGTGACAAATCGCCAACATGGGTTAAGGGAGGGTAAATCTTGCCTTACAGGCTTAATAGGGTTCTACGACCAGGTGACAAAGATTAAGCAAGAAAGAGAAGGCTGGGCGGACTATATTTTCTTGGACTGTCGGAGAGCCTTTGACACAGTACCACCAAAGGAGACTGGTACATAAGCTGGAGAGACAGGCAGAAGTGACTGGTGGAAGCAGAGAGTTACAGTGAGAGGTGAGACCACAGATTGGCGTGAAGTCACCAGTGGAGTCCCACAGGGCTCTGTACTCGGTCCTATCCTGTTTCTGATATACGTAAATGATCTCCCGGAGGGTATAGACTCATTCCTCTCAATGTTTGCTGACGACGCCAAAATTATGAGAAGGATTAAGACAAAAGAGGACTGCTTGAGGCTTCAAGAAGACCTAGACAAACTGATGGAATGGTTGAACAAGTGGTTAGAGTTTAACCAAAGCAAATGTAATGTAATGAAGATTGGTGTAGGGAGCAGGAGACTAGATACAAGGTATCATTTGGGAGATGAAATTCTTCAAGAGTCAGAGAGAGAGAAAGACTTGGGGGTTGATATCACGCCAGACCTGTCCCCTGAAGCCTGTATCAAGAGGACAACATCAGCGCTATACGCCAGGTTAGCCAACATAAGAACGGCCTTTAGAAACTTGTGTAAGGAATCATTCAGAACATTGTATACCACATATGTCAGACCAATCCTTCAGTATGCAGCTCCAGCATGGAGTCCATATCTAGTCAAGCATAAGACCAAAATGGAGAAGATTCAAAGGTTTGCCACCAGACTAGTACCCGAGCTGAGAGATATGAGCTACGAGGAGAGACTACGGGAGTTAAACTCTCACGTCACTGGAAGACAGAAGAGTTAGGGGGGACATGATCACCATATACAAAATTCTGAAAGGAATTGATAGGATAGATAAGGACATGCTATTTAACACAAGGGACACACGCACTAGGGGGACACAGGTGGAAACTGAGTGCCCAAATGAGCCACAGAGATATTAGAAAGAACTTTTTCTTAGTGTCAGAGTAGTTGACAAATGGAATGCATTAGGAAGTGATGTGGTGGAGGCTGACTCCATACACAGTTTCAAGTGTAGATATGATAGAGCCCAGTAGGCTCAGGAACCTGTACACCAGTTGATTGTCAGTTGAGAGGCGGGACTAAAGAGACAGAGCTCAACCCCCGCAAGCACAAATAGGTGAGTACAAATAGGTGAGTACACATACACTTGGCGCTGAATAACCTAACTGGTTCAAGTTCCTGGCAAATGATAATGTGGCACGAGCACATTCACTAAGAACAAGAACAGGGACTAGGGAAAAACTGCAAGCAGAAAACGGTAAGAGAATTTGTGAATGTTAATTGTCATCTAATAATGCCCTTGGTAGAAAATATATCTATTTATAATTTTACAGATAAATAAAATTAATGCTGGACTTATTTTTTCTTTTCTTTCCAAGACCATGCTACAGTTTTTCTTTCAAGTTTAATCACTGCTAATATCCCAATGTCAAGGTTTAACACCAGTCAACTTATATTACAAGTAGAGATTAGATTAATCTTTCTAAATTATCCTTCATTTTTACAATAATTATTTGAATGTTATTAATAGTAATAATAATTGTTAATTGTAAAATAATAATTTTTACATTATTATTTTATAATTTTTTAATTATTTTTTATATTTTTAATTATTATTTTATAATTTTTAAATTATTATTTATATATTTTGTTAATGATTTTATAAAATAATATTATTATTCAATAAGGGTCCGGGTAGTAAACCCATCCTCAACTCAAGTCCATTACATCCAGCGGTCGACCCCACACACATCCCTAAATTTGTACATTTAACATTAGGCGAAGGCAGCAAAACTCGCGCAAGTCGTGTGGCTGGAGATTGCCTTCAATACACACCTAACCTAACCTACGCCTAACATTACAGAGGAATTTAATTTATATTAATATTAACTTATAAACGAGAACAAACCAATTTCAATACAATGTTAAAATTCATGAATCCAAAGAGCCTGGCCTGAGGACGGGTTGAATATATTCAACTGCCAACAAGACCAAAATACCTAAAATATCCTACGACCATTTTCAAAATAATAACATTTATATATTAAAATAAATATATTCGGGGAAATAAGATTTTGAATGAATTTGTTTTTGGAATCATTCGAGGCTGGCATGAGCATAGCGTAATTGTGTATTGTTAGACATATGCAATCAAAACACAAAGGAAAAAAAGTAACTTACACTACGCCTAACTATAGTCATCATAAAAATATTCCATATTATAACATGAATTTATATATGAGAAATTGCAGGTTTTGACTGTACAGTGCGGGAAAAAGTTACGGATACAGCTTTGGAGCGGCCTCGACCCCTACCAGCGTAGCCTGAGGACGGCCTCGACCCCTGCCAGCGTAGCCTGAGGCCGGCCTCGACCCCTGCCAGCGTAGCCTGAGGCCGGCCTCGACCCCTACCAGCGTAGCCTGAGGCCGGCCTCGACCCCTGCCAGCGTAGCGTGAGGACGGCCTCGACCCCTACCAGCGTAGCCTGAGGCCGGCCTCGACCCCTACCAGCGTAGCTTGAGGACGGCCTCGACCCCTACCAGCGTAGCCTGAGGACGGCCTCGACCCCTACCAGCGTAGCTTGAGGCCGGCCTCGACCCCTACCAGCGTAGCCTGAGGACGGCCTCGACCCCTACCAGCGTAGCCTGAGGACGGCCTCGACCCCTACCAGCGTAGCCTGAGGACGGCCTCGATCCCCTACCAGCGTAGCCTGAGGCCGGCCTCGACCCCTACCAGCGTAGCCTGAGGACGGCCTCGACCCCTACCAGCGTAGCTGAGGACGGCCTCGACCCCTACCAGCGTAGCCTGAGGCCGGCCTCGACCCCTACCAGCGTAGCCTGAGGACGGCCTCGACCCCTACCAGCGTAGCCTGAGGACGGCCTCGACCCCTACCAGCGTAGCCTGAGGACGGCCTCGACCCTACCAGCGTAGCCTGAGGCCGGCCTCGACCCTACCAGCGTAGCCTGAGGCCGGCCTCGACCCCTACCAGCGTAGCCTGAGGCCGGCCTCGACCCCTACCAGCGTAGCCTGAGGCCGGCCTCGACCCCTACCAGCGTAGCCTGAGGACGGCCTCGACCCCTACCAGCGTAGCCTGAGGACGGCCTAGACCCCTACCAGCGTAGCCTGAGGACGGCCTCGACCCCTACCAGCGTAGCGTGAGGCCGGCCTCGACCCCTACCAGCGTAGCCTGAGGCCGGCCTCGACCCCTACCAGCGTAGCCTGAGGCCGGCCTCGACCCCTACCAGCGTAGCCTGAGGCCGGCCTCGACCCCTACCAGCGTAGCCTGAGGCCGGCCTCGACCCCCTACCAGCGTAGCCTGAGGACGGCCTCGACCCCTACCAGCGTAGCCTGAGGACGGCCTAGACCCCTACCAGCGTAGCCTGAGGACGGCCTCGACCCTACCAGCGTAGCCTGAGGCCGGCCTCGACCCCTACCAGCGTAGCCTGAGGACGGCCTCGACCCTACCAGCGTAGCCTGAGGCCGGCCTCGACCCTACCAGCGTAGCCTGAGCCGGCCTCGACCCCCTACCAGCGTAGCCTGAGGACGGCCTCGACCCCTACCAGCGTAGCCTGAGGACGGCCTCGAACCTACCAGCGTAGCCTGAGGACGGCCTCGACCCCTACCAGCGTAGCCTGAGAACGGCCTCGACCCCTACCAGCGTAGCCTGAGGACGGCCTCGACCCCTACCAGCGTAGCCTGAGGACGGCCTCGACCCCTACCGCGTAGCCTGAGGACGGCCTCGACCCCTACCAGCGTAGCCTGAGGACGGCCTAGACCCCTACCAGCATAGCTGAGGCTGGCCTCGACCCCCTACCAGCGTAGCCTGAGGACGGCCTCCGATTTATGAATTATATGGGTGCAATTTCAAAACATTTTACTCAACTATTTTTTTCTAAAAAAAAAAATAATGTGAATATGTGACTGAACATTGGTGCAATGAATGAAATAAAAACGTAATTATTCCCCAAGTGAAAACTGTCTGTATAATTAAATTATATATGGTATTCCTAAAAGCAATTAAAATTATTGCCATACCATCATAATTGTGAAAATGAATGTAAATAAATGAATGTGTGTGTGCACGTAAAAGACGAGGTAACTCAATAATCCAATCAGTTCAGTAAAAAATTAATTACTCCTACGTGTTAGAAGCACTGAAGCATGACGAAGACTTCTTTATGTCCAGTGTCCGGCTTGTCCCAAAATGGCACTTCAGATTAATATCAACAGGTTCCTGCCAGAGGCGTTACTGGCCAGACTGAGAACACAACCGGTCCTCATAAACAATAGTCAAATGCTCGTTAATGTTGACGCCGAACCTCCAGGTTTATGAATGAAAAACACTTTACACACAACCCGTCCTCGACTCAAGTCCATTACATCCAGCGGTCGACCCCACAGACGCATTCATAGATTTTAACATGCTGTTCATTCAAAACAGGAATGTTCTCAAATGTAAATAAATATTATAATATATTATCATATTGTGCATACATAGGCTTAAGTTAGGTTAGGTTAGGTGTTTAGGCTCTGTTGGCGATTATTTGTATTTGTAGTACGTGGGTGAAACATTTATAGCATTGTGGTCGAACAAAATTCGTCAGTGAAGCACTTGTTCCGGAAGTATTCGAATGTCATCAGTTGTGAGTCGTGTGTAAACGCTTTTCATTCATAAACAGGGGGTTTGGCGGGTGCATGGAATCACTTTTGGGTCTTTGTTTGGAGAACGGGCTGACGGCGTTCGGATTTGAATAGAGGCCGTCAGGAAGCACTGTCCAAGAAATGTTCGAACGTTATCAATTATGAGTCGTGTATAAAAGCCCGTCCTCATAAACAAAGGCCAAAGTCCATTCCATACACCCGCATCCCCTATTTATGAATGAAAAACGGTTTGAATGAAATGCATATAATTGCCAATAGAACCTAAACACCTAACCTACTCAATGCCTAAATATGCACAATATGCAATAACATATTCCTTTTTTGAATGAACGGCATGTTAAAATTTATGAATAGGTCTTTGGGGTCGACCGCTGGATGGAATGGACTTGGTCTAAGGACGGGTTGTGTATAATGTGTTTTTCGTTCATAAATAAATGGGGGCTGGTGGATTAACGAGCCACCACGGCGCAGGGCTTCAGTTGTTTCACATTCCAGTAAGTTATGTATTAGTGGCGCCTCTGCTTCTGTTCCACAGATATGACACTCTTTAACAATTGGGTTTATTACCTCCCAGCAGCACTTATAGCCATGTCTGAGTCTGTGTATGGCTACTGCAATGTCTCTGGATATCTTTTTGTCAGGCTTGAGAGAGGAGTAACCAGTGGCTTGTTCGTTCCACTTCGCAGTGGGTCTGCCTTCCACTACTTTGGCACTGTGGCGACATTTGGTAGTTGGGAGTATTTTCTTCATGATTTACTCCTTAACCCGTGAAAAACTTTGAGGTATTTTAACCTGTACAACAGGTATAACAGTGGCAGTTTTTGCTAGTGAGTCTGCCTTTTCATTACCATCTATGCCAATGTGACCTGGTGTCCAATCCAATTTAGGGCGATTGACAGCCCTAGATCGTGTACTTCTTTTCTTTTATGTAGGATTTCTGTAATGGGTTGTATATTATATCTGTGCCTGCTGGATAACAATGCCTGATTTAGCGTCGTTATGAATGATGACATCATGTATATTATTCTCAAATGTATAATTTATGGCATCTTTCAGGGCATATAGTTACGTTTGCAATGTTGAGCACCCCACTGAACAAATCCCAAGGGCCGTGACGAGGATTCGAACCTGCGTCCGAGAGCATCCCAGACCCTGCCTTAATCGACTGAGCAACATGGTCAAAAGGAGTTGAAACCGAAGTTCTACTGAACTTACTGGATCCTGCAGCCACTCCGAGACACAAACCAGGATTTTACACAGTTCCTGGTTTTTACACAATTCAGGAATTGTGTAAAATTCTGGTTTGTGTCTCGGAGAGGCTGCAGGATCCAGTAAGTTCAGTAGAACTTCGGTTTCAACTCCTTTTGACCATGTCGTTGCTCAGTCGATTAAGGCAGGGTCTGGGATGCTCTCGGACGCAGGTTCGAATCCTCGTCACGGCCCTTGAGGATTTGTTCATTTGATGCATCACGCAATGTGATTTCTGTGTGTAATAATGAAGTAAATTTGGAGCTAAAATATCTGTAGCGTGTCTGTTATTGTAAAATGTTTACTATTGACTGGGGGGCTCGACGGCTGAGTGGACAGCTTTCGGGATTCCTAGTCCTAAGGTTCCGGGTTCGATCCCCGGTGGAGGCGGAACAAATAGGCAGAGTTTCTTTCAAGCTGGTGCTCCTGTTCATCTAGCAGTAAATAGATACCTGAGATAGACAGCAGCTACGAACTGCTTCCTGGGGATGTATAACAAAAAGGAGGCCTGGTCGAACCGGGTCGCGGGGACGCTCCCGAAATCATCTCAAGATAACCTCATGATTGAATAGAACCAAGAAATACACATCAATAGAGTTCAAAACATATTTATTTAACTTCAACAAAATTACCATTAACGTTCATAAATAGTTCACGGCGCGTTTCCAAAGATGTCTTAACTGTTAACTTTACGGACGAGCGTCTCATTAATTAGCCAGTTACTGGGGAGGACCGTAGCTGGCAGAGGGACCAGAGGTCTTACCGCGGGCGGCGGCAGCATCTTCAGCAGCAGCGAAGGCGATCTGGTCCAGCACGAACTGGGGAATTGGGTGGGGGAAGGCAGGAGCTACTGGCAGCAGGTCAGACTGGGGCTGGTTAGCCGTTCTCGTCGGCGACAACTTAACGTGGACGGGAGTGCCGTCAGGAGCAGTGTAGCTGAGGGGAAGATAACATTCTGACATAAAGCTGTTTTTGTATAGTATTATAGAAAGTCTTCCACATATGGACAACACTGTAAACTCTCATTTAAAAAAAACTCAATCATGAACTTACGAGTAAGAGCCAGAGCTGGCGATGGCACCAGAGGCTCCTGGAGCGCCAGCTTCTGACACCACGATGCCGTTGCCAGTCTCCACGTCAAGTTTGTAGCCACCGTAATCCCCCTGCACAAAATCGTGCCTGATAATGGGCACTTCCTCGCTGGAGCCACCGTAGCGGGTAGGAGCCTGAGGGGCACCGTACTGGGGGCGGCGGCGGCCACGGCCACAACGACGGCGAGAATAACCTGAAGGATCAATAACATGAATTTACTGAAAACTGCAAAGTCAGGCTTGAGGTCAGCATTTAATTTTATCAGACATGTCAACCGGGTCTGCTATCGTCCCTCTAAATAAACCAGAAGCTGGAGTTAGGTATCAATCACCTCACCCAAATTTTTGCAAGTTCATGGCTTTGCTACCTATAGTAACGGCACAATCGTGTAATGTAATCCATTGTATAATTAGCAAGAACCCACTATGGCAGCTAAAAGAAATACCCCAAACACATGTACGAACAATCCTACTACCCTAAACAATGTCCTGGCTGCTAGTGGGTAAATGTGTAGATCACTGGCAATGATAGATAGCAGTAGAAAGCATCAGATGGCAGTATGCATAATGGTGACTGACATAAGGATAAACTAAAAAGCAATGAAAACAGGAAGAAATTGTGCCTATCGCAGCACAAAATATCACGAAACGTGTAGATAAATTTGTTACATGAAAAACTTCTGAAAGGTAACTTGACTGTTGACCTTGCCTTGCCTTTGTCTGTCGGAGAGGACCCACTGTCTTGCCTTCAGCAGCGAAGGCGATCTGGTCTAGCACGAACTGGGGGATTGGGTGGGGGAAGGCAGGAGCCACAGGCAGCAGGTCAGACTGGGGCTGGTAGCCGTTTTCGTCGGCGACGAAACTTCACAACGACGTCAGGACAGCAGGGCTGCATGAACACTAAATTGTGTATTGAATTAGCACAATTACTGAAAATCAATGTTAACTGCATAATACACTTCGAAATCTTCCATGACTTATTTTTTAAAGATAATGAGAATGAAGAAACGTAACACCTATGTCTCTGTACTTGGCATCTATATTTGAATGTTGTCTTGAGGTAAATGAAGCCATGAACCTAAGAGAGGGACCCAGACCTGTGACCAGACTGTATTTCATTGCAAAACACTGTGAAAATATAAAATTTAAGCATATATAATCTCAATTTTATTAAATGTCCACAGCTTACACTAACATAATATCAATTTATATCCGAGTCTAGTCAGAAAAGCTTCTGATTGCATAAACATAACGTTTCTTGCAATTAAATCATTTTTCTTACAGTTTTTATCATTGCTTTGGGATTGGAGAAAGTAAGCTCAGTTGAAGGTCAGTGTCACCTATTGGACGTTCCCCTCGAGGGAAGGGCATTCCTCTCGTTATATACAAAAAACTATAACTGCGAGATGTGAGTCCATTACCGCCGTTATACACAAGGGTCGTGGAAAAACCTGATCTTAACGTAGTGAAGCAAATCTGGCAACTGTGTCTCCTGCTGCCGATCTATAACGGGGATGTTCACTGCTGCTACTGACCACACCTTCCCAGTCAACCAACATGAAGCACTGTAGTGTGTGATTGTGATAATCTTTAACTCTGGAATTTGAGAGAGGATAAAACTTTAAGACGCGAGGTCCATAATGTCTCTAATTTCGGTGAAAAATACGTATACATGAGATAATGCTAACCAAATATAGTATATAGATAATAGATATATAGAGATATATGAGATATATATATATATATAGATATATATCATATATATATAGATATATATATATGTCCGTACCATCGTAGCCCTAGAACGCACTTCTCAGCACTACTATGCAAGGCCCGATTTGCCTAATAGGCCAAGTTTTCATGAATTAATGTTTTTAGACATACCTAACCTACCTAACCTACCTAACCTAACTTTTTCGGCTACCTACACCCTAACCTAACATAACCTATACAGATAGGGTAGGTTAGGTTAGGTAGGGTGGCTTAGGGTCGGTCATATATCTAGGTTCATTTTCAACTTCCAATAAAAAAAAAAATGACCTCATACTAAATGAAATGGGTAGGTAGCTTTAAGATTTCATAAGAAAAAAAATTTGAGAAAATATATTAATTCAGGAAAACTTGTCGTATTAGGCAAATCTGGCCTTGCATCGTAGGCCCAAAAAGGGAGGGCGGGCGACGAAGTACGACAGACTAGAGAGATAGAGAGAGAATGAGAGAGAGAGAGAAGAGAGAGAGATTATATATATAGATATATATATATATATATATATACCATACATATATATAGTTTATATTGGGAAAAAGTTTTCTCTATATATATGTCATTAAACCCACAACAAGCATTGTAATTGAGCTGATGTTTTTTTATATATATTTTACGTAAAATACCTTTCACTATTTAGAGGGTGAAGAAACACTAAACAATTTAATCGTTTAACTATATTTCTAAGAAATTGAAGTCAGTAATGTGGATATCTTCAGGAATGCACTAAAGACACTTTATTGTCAAGTTAAAGCTTACATGCAGAAACATAGATATATATAATGTGTGGGGTCACCTCGCTATACGAGTCACCTAATCACCGTAATGGAAGGGAGTTCCGAAGGATC
>WNGS01163555.1:6956758-6970621 GCA_020271785.1 Procambarus virginalis
AGAGAAAGGGTGAACTTTGGAAACAGAATTTCCAAGATGAGTCTCAAGGTGTGGTACACCAATGCTGATGGGGTATCCAATAAAGCTGAAGAGATAAAATAAAAAGTGAGACAGATCCAGTCATAGTTGCAATATTGGAAATTAAAATAAATGGTATGATCTCGGATGCTATTTTTCCAAAGGAGTACCAAGTGATAAGAAAAGAAAGGACTCAGAGACAGGGAGCGGGAGTGGCACTCCTAATAAATTCGAAATGGAAGTTAGAAAACCTAGCAAATCGGGGGACCAATGAAAGCACAAGCTCCATACATGGAACTCTGACAGCAGATGGGAAGAAGAGTGTGATCTTGATAATCTACAATCCCCCCAACAGTAGAAGGCCCAGGCAGGAGTATGATAACAAAAACAAGGCATGTATAGATGAACTGCAGAGGGCAGTAACAATAGGTCATATAATGAGAGCGAAACTGCTGGTCATGGGGGACCTAAATTACGGAGAGATCAATTAGGAAGCAAGGAATCCCCATGGCGAGGAGGAAACGTGGGGAGCAAAGTTAGTAGATGCAGGCGATGAGTCACAATAACGTGGCTGAAGTATGTTGACCAGACCACACACTAGAAGTTGAAGGGACGACGACGTTTCGGTCCGTCCTGGACCATTCTCAAGTCGCTTGTGATGAGGAGGTGATGATTGATTGATAAAGATTAAGCCACCCAAGAGGTGGCACGGGCATGAATAGCCCGTAAATTGAGGAGGTAGAGAACGGGTAATAAATAGGCAAGAGAGAGGTGAGGAGGAAAGTAAGGTGTAGAGAATAGTAGTAATAATGAGATCTGCAGAAGGCCTATTGGCCCATACGAGGCAGCTCCCATTATAACCACCGAAGGAAAAGTAATAGGAATAAGAAGAGGATAGCAAGGAAGCGTAGGAGAAGACAATGAACAGAAAAAGGGGAGAAGAGAGAAAGAAAAGGAAAGAGAAAGAAAGATAAATGGAAGGGGTAAGATTATGTTAAGTCACGTTTGTTAGAAAGATTAAAGCATTTGAGTATGTACTGTGAAAGGGAAGAGTCCACAGCAACAAAGCCAGGACTCAAGTTCATGTTGGATACATTGTGTATAAGAGCCGATTCTACAAGACGGCGTCTGTGAGAGTAGAGGCAGGAAAGATTATTTTGGAGGAAGACCAATCAATGTGATGATTAGAATCCCTCACATGGCAGAAGAGAGCATTGTTAGTGTCTGCAGACTTAACACTTCTCTTGTGTTCTTTAAGTCTGTCATTCAGTGTACGGCCAGTTTCGCCAGTTCCTCCTCACCTCTCTCTTGCCTATTTATTACCCGTTCTCTACTCCTCATCACAAGCGACTTGAGAATGGTCCAGGACGGACCGAAACGTCGTCGTCCCTTCAACTTCTAGTGTGTGGTCTGGTCAACAAAGTTAGTAGATGTTATAGACAGGAATTTCCATACACAACATGTGAACGAAGACACAAGGGAAAGAGGAGGGGATATACTGAGCCTATTAGACATGATTTTTACCCAGAATGTAGAAGACATCGAGAATTTGGAACATGAAATACCACTAGGAGCCAGTGACCATTGTGTCCTAGTCTTTGACTACATGCTGGAACTTAAAATTGTGACCAAAGGACAAGAGGTCTGGGAAAGGAGAGTTACATCATGTAGTAATGATGACTACAGGATAGGGGACTACAGAAGGATAAGGGACTATCTGAGAGAAGTGCAGTGTGAGGAAAAAATTAGAGAAAAACAGTGCAAGATATGATGAGCCTAGTCACATGGAAATGCAAGGAGGCCGAAGAGAGATTTATACCAAGAGTAAAGGAAAAAAAGTAAGAGGGAATATAAAAAAAACCATGGTTCAATAGGCAGTGACAGAAAGCAAAAATGAGAAGTAGGATGGAGTGGAGGAAGTACAGCAGACAACAGGATTAGATGTAACAGAGCTAGGAACGATTACATTAACATAAGAAGAGTATCGGAAAAAAATTATGAGAATGATATTGCAACCAAAGCAAAAAGCAACATAAATTACTATATAGCCATATAAGAAAAAAGATGTCGGTGAACGACCAAGTGACAAGACTAAGGAAAACAGAGGGGGTATATACAGAAAGCGACAAGGAAATCTGCGAGGCACTGAATGCCAGTTTCCATGGAGTGTTCACAACTGAGCCTGAGCAGCACCCATTCTTAGAAGAGATTACCCTAGATGAAAGACTATCAGATATAGAGGTGACAGCAGAGGAGGAAATGAAACAGTTGACAACACTGGATGCAACTAAAGCGATTGAACCAGACAAAGTATCACCGTGGATACTAAAAGAGGTGGCCCAGGCCTCACTGTGCATCTGGCAATGAACTTTAATGTGTCACTTAAGTCGGGAAAATTGCTGGAAGACGGAAAATGTCGTACCGATTTTCAAGAAAGGAGATAGGGAGGAGGCCATTAACTACAGACCCGTATCACTGACAAGCATCCCTTGCAATGTACTTGAAGGAATAATTAGGCTAAGACTGGTTGCACACCTGGAGAGCATTAGATTTTTAACAAACATCTACATGGATTCTGGAAGGGGAAGTCATGCCTAACAAACCTTTTGGAATTCTATGATAACATAACAAGGAAAAGGCATGACAGAGAAGATTGGGCAGACTGCATATTTCTAGACTGCCAAAAAGCCTTTGATACAGTACCGCACATGAGACTGCTATTCAAACTTGAGAGGGAGGCAGGAGTAAGCGGAAAGGCACTAGCATGGGTAAGGAACTACCTAACAGGAAGGAGCCAGAGAGTTACGGTAAGGGGCGAGAAGTCGGACTGGCGAACAGTAATGAGTGGAGTACCTCAAGGATCGGTGCTGGGACCAATTTTATTTCTAATTTACGTAAATGACATGTTTATAGTTGTAGAATACTACATTTTTATGTTCGCGGATGACACAAAATTAATAAGAAGAGTTGTGACAGATGAAGATTGTAGGATCCTCCAAGAGGACCTGAACAGGTTGCAGAGATGATAGGAAATCAAAGGGACAGTACACAATGAAGGGGAACTGCCTACCTGTGACAATTCGAGAAAGAGACATGGGAGTGGACGTAATACCTAATCTAACTCCTGAGGCACATATTAATAGAATAACGACAGTAGCGTACTCTACACTGGCAAAAGTTAGAACATCATTCAGAAACCTAAGTGAGGAGGCCTCTAGGGCCTTCGTGAGACCAGTCTTAGAGAATGCCGTGCCATCGTGGAGTCCCCACCTGAAGAAACACATAAGGAAACTGGAAAAGATTCTGAAGTTTGCGACGATGCTCGCCCCAGAGTTAGGAGGGATGGGATATGATGAGCGCTTGAAGGAACTGAACCTTACGACACTAGAAAAAAGAAGGGAGAGGGGGATATGATAGGAAGGTATAAAATACTCAGGGGAATTAACAAAATGGAAATAGATGAAATGTTCACACGTAATATTAACAGAACAGGAAACATGGGTGGAAGCTTGAAACTCAGATGAGTTACAGAGATGTTAGAAAATTTTCTTTTAGCGTGAGAGTAGTGGAAAAATGGAATGAACTTAAGAGCAGGATGTGAAAGGAAACTCTATTCATAATTTTAAAACAAGATATGATAGGGAAATGGGACAGGAGTCATTGCTGTAAATAACCGATGGCTAGAAAGGCGGGATCCAAGAGTCAATGCTCAATCCTGGAGGCACAAATAGGCGAGTACAAATAGATGAGCACACACACACACACACACACACCACACACCACACAGCTATACAGGTAGAATGACAAAGAGGTGTGCGAAGAACTCAACAAGAGGTTCTAGGTCTTCACAATAGAACAAGGTGAGGTCACTGCGCTAGGAGAGGGGGCAGTAAACCAGGCGGCCTTGGAAGGGTTCGAAATTACGAGAGATGAGGTCAAGAGACACCTGTTGGATATGGACGTGAGCAAGGCTGTTGGTACAGACGGGATCTCACCATGGGTATTGAAAGAGTGTGCAGAGGCACTTTGCTTGCCACTCTCTATAATGTATAGTAGGTCACTGGAGACGGGAGACCTACCAGAAAGAAATATGGAAGACGGCTAATGTGGTCCCAATATACAAAAAGGTGACAGAAGAGAGGCACTGAGCAACAGGCCAGAGTCCTTGACTTCTATAACATGCACGGTGATGAAGAAGATTGTGAGAAAAAACCTAGTAACACATCTGGAGAGAAGGGGCTTCGTGACAATCGCCAACATGGGTTAAGGGAGGTAAATCTTGCCTTACAGGCTTAATAGGGTTCTACGACCAAGTGACAAAGATTAAGCAAGAAAGAGAAGGCTGGGCGGACTATTTTTCTTGGACTGTCGGAGAGCCTTTGACACAGTACCACCAAAGGAGACTGGTACATAAGCTGGAGAGACAGGCAGAAGTGACTGGTGGAGGCAGAGAGTTACAGTGAGAGGTGAGACCACAGATTGGCGTGAAGTCACCAGTGGAGTCCCACAGGCTCGTACTCGGTCCTATCCTGTTTCTGATATACGTAAATGATCTCCCGGAGGGTATAGACTCATTCCTCTCAATGTTTGCTGACGACGCCAAAATTATGAGAAGGATTAAGACAAAAGAGGACTGCTTGAGGCTTCAAGAAGACCTAGACAAACTGATGGAATGGTTGAACAAGTGGTTAGAGTTTAACCAAAGCAAATGTAATGTAATGAAGATTAGTGTAGGGAGCAGGAGACCAGATACAAGGTATCATTTGGGAGATGAAATTCTTCAAGAGTCAGAGAGAGAGAAAGACTTGGGGGTTGATATCACGCCAGACCTGTCCCCTGAAGCCTGTATCAAGAGGATAACATCAGCGCTATACGCCAGGTTGGCCAACATAAGAACGGCCTTTAGAAACTTGTGTAAGGAATCATTCAGAACATTGTATACCACATATGTCAGACCAATCCTTGAGTATGCAGCTCCAGCATGGAGTCCATATCTAGTCAAGCATAAGACCAAAATGGAGAAGATTCAAAGGTTTGCCACCAGACTAGTACCCGAGCTGAGAGATATGAGCTACGAGGAGAGACTACGGGAGTTAAACTCTCACGTCACTGGAAGACAGAAGAGTTAGGGGGGACATGATCACCATATACAAAATTCTCAAAGGAATTGATAGGATAGATAAGGACATGCTATTTAACACAAGGGACACACGCACTAGGGGGACACAGGTGGAAACTGAGTGCCCAAATGAGCCACAGAGATATTAGAAAGAACTTTTTCTTAGTGTCAGAGTAGTTGACAAATGGAATGCATTAGGAAGTGATGTGGTGGAGGCTGACTCCATACACAGTTTCAAGTGTAGATATGATAAGAGCCCAGTAGGCTCAGGAACCTGTACACCAGTTGATTGTCAGTTTAGAGGCGGGACTAAAGAGACAGAGCTCAACCCCCGCAAGCACAAATAGGTGAGTACAAATAGGTGAGTACACATACACTTGGCGCTGAATAACCTAACTGGTTTAAGTTCCTGGCAAATGATAATGTGGCACGAGCACATTCACTAAGAACAAGAACAGGGACTAGGGAAAAACTGCAAGCAGAAAACGGTAAGAGAATTTGTGAATGTTAATTGTCATCTAATAATGCCCTTGGTAGAAAATATATCTATTTATAATTTTACAGATAAATAAAATTAATGCTGGACTTATTTTTTCTTTTCTTTTCCAAGACCATGCTACAGTTTTTCTTTCAAGTTTAATCACTGCTAATATCCCAATGTCAAGGTTTAACACCAGTCAACTTATATTACAAGTAGAGATTAGATTAATCTTTCTAAATTATCCTTCATTTTTACAATAATTATTTGAATGTTATTAATAATAATAATAATTGTTAATTGTAAAATAATAATTTTTACATTATTATTTTATAATTTTTTAATTATTATTTTATAATTTTTTAATTATTATTTTATAATTTTTAAATTATTATTTTATATATTTTGTTAATGATTTTATAAAATAATATTATTATTCAATAAGGGTCCTGGTAGTCAACCCATCCTCAACTCAAGTCCATTACATCCAGCGGTCGACCCCACACACATCCCTAAATTTGTACATTTAACATTAGGCGAAGGCAGCAAAACTCGCGCAAGTCGTGTGGCTGGAGATTGCCTTCAATACACACCTAACCTAACCTACGCCTAACATTACAGAGAAATTTAAAATTTATATTAATATTAACTTATAAACGAGAACAAACCAATTTTCAATACAATGTTAAAATTCATGAATCCAAAGAGCCTGGCCTGAGGACGGGTTGAATATATTCAACTGCCAACAGGACCAAAATACCTAAAATATCCTACGACCATTTTCAAAATAATAACATTTATATATTAAAATAAATATATTCGGGGAAATAAGATTTTGAATGAATTTGTTTTTGGAATCATTCGAGGCTGGCATGAGCATAGCGTGATTGTGTATTGTTAAATATATGCAATCAAAACACAAAGGAAAAAAAGTAACTTACACTACGCCTAACTATAGTCATCATAAAAATATTCCATATTATAACATTAATTTATATATGAGAAATTGCAGGTTTTGACTGTACAGTGCGGGAAAAAGTTACGGATACAGCTTTGGAGACGGCCTCGACCCCTGCCAGCGTAGCCTGAGGACGGCCTCGACCCCTGCCAGCGTAGCCTGAGGCCGGCCTCGACCCCTGCCAGCGTAGCCTGAGGCCGGCCTCGACCCCTACCAGCGTAGCCTGAGGCCGGCCTCGACCCCTGCCAGCGTAGCGTGAGGACGGCCTCGACCCCTGCCAGCGTAGCGTGAGGACGGCCTCGACCCCTACCAGCGTAGCCTGAGGACGGCCTCGACCCCTACCAGCGTAGCCTGAGGACGGCCTAGACCCCTACCAGCATAGCCTGAGGCCGGCCTCGACCCCTACCAGCGTAGCCTGAGGACGGCCTCGACCCCTACCAGCGTAGCCTGAGGCCGGCCTCGACCCCTACCAGCGTAGCCTGAGGCCGGCCTCGACCCCCTACCAGCGTAGCCTGAGGACGGCCTCGACCCCTACCAGCGTAGCCTGAGGACGGCCTCGACCCCTACCAGCGTAGCCTGAGGACGGCCTCGACCCCTACCAGCGTAGCCTGAGAACGGCCTCGACCCCTACCAGCGTAGCCTGAGGACGGCCTCGACCCCTACCAGCGTAGCCTGAGGACGGCCTCGACCCCTACCAGCGTAGCCTGAGGACGGCCTAGACCCCTACCAGCATAGCCTGAGGCTGGCCTCGACCCCCTACCAGCGTAGCCTGAGGACGGCCTCCGATTTATGGAATTATATGGGTGCAATTTTCAAAACATTTTACTCAACGATTTTTTTTTCTAAAAAAAAAATAATGTGAATATGTGACTGAACATTGGTGCAATGAATGAAATAAAAACGTAATTATTCCCCAAGTGAAAACTGTCTGTATAATTAAATTATATATGGTATTCCTAAAAACAATTAAAATTATTGCCATACCATCATAATTGTGAAAATGAATGTAATAAATGAATGTGTGTGTGCACGTAAAAGACGAGGTAACTCAATAATCCAATCAGTTCAGTAAAAAAATAATTACTCCTACGTGTTAGAAGCACTGAAGCATGACGAAGACTTCTTTATGTCCAGTGTCCGGCTTGTCCCAAAATGGCACTTCAGATTAATATCAACAGGTTCCTGCCAGAGGCGTTACTGGCCAGAACTGAGAACACAACCGGTCCTCATAAACAATAGTCAAATGCTCGTTAATGTTGACGCCGAACCTCCAGTTTATGAATGAAAAACACTTTACACACAACCCGTCCTCGACTCAAGTCCATTACATCCAGCGGTCGACCCCACAGACGCATTCATAGATTTTAACATGCTGTTCATTCAAAACAGGAATTTTCTCAAATGTAAATTAATATTATAATATATTATCATATTGTGCATACATAGGCATAAGTTAGGTTAGGTGTTTAGGCTCTGTTGGCGATTATTTGTATTTGTAGTACGTGGGTGAAACATTTATAGCATTGTGGTTCGAACAAAACTCGTCAGTGAAACACTTGTTCCGGAACTGTTCGAATGTCATCAGTTGTGAGTCAGCCCGTCCTCCAAACAAAGATCCAAAAGTGATTCCATGCACCCGCCAAACCCCCTGTTTATGAATGAAAAGCGGTTTACACACGACTCACAACTGCTGACGTTCGAACATATCCGGAACAAGTGCTTCACTGACGAATTTTGTTCGAACCACAACGCTGTAAATGGTTCACCCACGTACTACAAATACAAATAATCGCCAGCAGAACCTAAACACCTAACCTAACCTAACCTATGCCTATTTATACACAATATGTTAATATATTATAATATTAATTTATACTTGAGAAAATTCCCGTTTTGAATGAACAGCATGTTAAAATTTATGAATGCGTCTGTGGGGTTGACCGCTGAATGTAATGGACTTGAGTCGAGGATGGTTGTGTGAGTCGTGTGTAAACCGTTTTTCATTCATAAACAGCTGGGGTTTGGCGGGTGCATGGAATCACTTTTGGGTCTTTGTTTGGAGGATGGGCTGACGGCGTTCTGATTGAATAGAGGCCGTCAGCGAAGCACTGTCCAAGAAATGTTCGAACGTTATCAATTATGAGTCGTGTATAAAAGCCCGTCCTCATAAACAAAGGCCAAAGTCCATTCCATACACCCGCATCCCCTATTTATGAATGAAAAACGGTTTGAATGAAATACATATAATTGCCAATAGAACCTAAACACCAAACCTACTCAATGCCTAAATATGCACAATATGCAATAACATGTTCCTTTTTTGAATGAACGGCATGTTAAAATTTATGAATACGTCTTTGGGTCGACCGCTGGATGGAATGGACTTGGTCTAAGGACGGGTTGTGTATAATGTGTTTTTCGTTCATAAATAAATGGGGGCTGGTGGATTAACGAGCCACCACGGCAACGATTAACGAGCCACCACGGCTCGTTAACGATTAGCCACCAATGATTAATGAGCCACCACGGCTGTTGTTGATGAGGAAGGGTAGTTTTATTACACAGTACGTTAAAACTGATGAATGTGTCTTGGGCCGACACATTCGGCCTAAGTGACCATTGGCCGTCACTCTAAGGAGCCTAGTCACTCTGCGGCTTGTCCTCAGGTCAGGGTCGCTAAAGCAGCGGCGGTTTCTCCCCCCCTTCCCCAATTCCCAGCCGCAATTAGCAATTTTAATATACTGTGAATTAAAAATACGTTTATTCTCATATATAATTTAAAATTATTATATATTAAAGTTCTATGAATAGGAGTAGATTAGGTGTTTAGGTTCTGTTGGCGAATATTTGCATTTGAAGGACGTGGGTGAAGCATTCACAGAGTTTTGGTTCGAACAAAAGTCATCAGCGTCAACAACCCGTCCTCAGACCTAGTCCATTCCATCCAGCGGTCGACCCCAAAGACGCATTTATCAAATTTTAACATGTTGTTCATTCAAAATAGGAATATTAACATATATAAATTTTGTTATATATTGTAATATTGTTATATTTATCGTAATTGTTCGAGGAAAGTTCGAACGCCTTCAGTTGTGAGTCGTGTGTAACAGTCCGTCCTCCAAACAAAGATCCAAAAGTGATTCCATGCACCCGCCAAACCTCCTGTTTATGAATGAAAAACGGTTTACACACAACTCACAACTGATGACATTCGAACAGTTCCGGAACAAGTGCTTCACTGACGAATTTTGTTCGAACTACAACGCTGTAAATGCTTGACTCACGTACTACAAATACAAACAATCGGCAACAGAACCTAAACAGCTAACCTAACCTGCAGATAACGTGGCTGAAATATGTTGGCCAGACCACACACTAGAAAACGAAGGGACGACGACGTTTCGGTCCGTCCTAGACCATTCTCAAGTCGATTGTGACAATAGACGTGTTAATGGTCCACGACGGACCGAAACGTCGTCGTCCCTTCATTTTCTAGTGTGTGGTCTGGTCAACAAAAACTAACCTAACCTATGCCTTTATATGCACAATATGCTAATATATTATAATATTAATTTATATGTGAGAAAATTCCTGTCTGCAATGAACAGCATGTTAAAATTTATGAATGCGTCTGTGGGGTTGACCGCTGGATGTAATGAACTTGAGTCGAGGACGGGTTAAACGCTGTTGATGCTTCGCCCACGTACTGTAAACACCAGCGAAACCTAACCACCTTAACTTAATCTAACCAAAGTTAGACATAACTATTCAGTATCTCCTAATATGATATTATATTGGCTTATATCAGATAAAATATATTTTTTTGAATACGTAGTGCGTTAATATCGACGAATACGTCTTTGGGTTCAGAGACCAGATTCACGAAGCAGTTACGCAAGTACTTACGAACGTGTACATCTTTCCTCAATCTTTGACGCCTTTGGTTACATTTATTAAATAGTTTACAATCACGAAAACTTCCCAATCAACCATTGTTATTGTTATAAACAGCATACTGGTGCTTCGGAGCTCATTAACTGTTGAATAATTGCAAACAAAGCCGCCAAAGATTAAGTAAAGATGTACAGCTTTGTAAGTGCTTGCGTAACTGCCGTGTGAATCTGTCCCCAGGCGCAGCCTTAACAAGCCTCGCGTGAGGACAGGCAGCAACACACACCTCCCTAAACGCTTCACACATGTACTTCAAATGAAAATAACTGCCAACTGAGCCTAGACTCTAACCTAAACTAACATACGCCAAACTATACATAGAAATCTAATATATAATAATAATAATAATAATAATTTATACCTGAGAAAAAATCTAATTTTATTACACATTACGTAAAATTGACGACCATGTCTTGAGGGGCCGACCTTCACTTTAACGACGCTGGCATGAGGACGGGCTCCAACCACCCATTTCAAACATAAATAAATGCTAACACAACCTAATCACCTAATCTAGTTTTGGACTACTTAAAGTTTTAAAATATAATTTGCCCCATTCCAGCTATTGTGTTACTGAATTGATAAAACTGTATTATTAACTTTAATTTTGCTATGTTCAGAAATTTGGAATGGCTGTGAGTAACCGTGTTTCTCCGGTTCTAAGCAATATATATATATATATATATATATATACACACACACACACACTATATATATATATATATTATATATATATATATATATATATATATATATATATATATATATATATATATATATATATATATATATATATATATATATATATATATATATATATATATATATATATATATATATATATATATATCATCGGTACAACTTCGTTCCAATAGGGTCTGAGACCCTAGGCCCATGGAGAGAGAGTGCAAGAAGGTTTCTTAAGGATCTTGGTTCCAAGTTCATTGACACCACAAGAGACCCTAGAGCGGCAAGTTTTCTCTTTCAGCGCCTCAGTGTCGCGATCCAGAGGGGGAATGCTCACTGCATCCTCGGTTCCTGCCTGACATCGGAGGAGTTCGAGGAAATCTACAGCCTCTAGGAAGCGAACTTTTTTTTTGTGTCCTCTTAATGTTCATTTTTTGTATACAATCAGATATGTAACTGTATAACCTTGCATAATAAGTGTACACCGTAAGAAAAGGGGGGTGGTAGGAGAAGCGAACACTCTTATGTATTCAGAGTTAAATGGCAAGTTTTTCCCTGAATGCTCTGTGTTCCCTTCTCTGAGGCTGTGGGTCCCTATAATTGCACCAGAGGTGGTACCCCCCTATTTATAAAATATATATATATATATATATATATATATATATATATATATATATAATATATATATATATATATATAAATATGTCGTACCTAGTAGCCAGAACGCACTTCTCAGCCTACTATGCAAGGCCCGATTTGCCTAATAAGCCAAGTTTTCATGAATTTATTTTTTTCCGACTACCTAACCTAACCTAACCTAACTTTTTCTGCTACCTAACCTAACGTAACCTATAAAGATAGGTTAGGTTAGGTTAGGTAGGGTTGGTTAGGTTCGGTCATATATCTACATTAATTTTAACTCCAATAAAAAAAATTGACCTCATACATAATGAAATGGGTAGCTTTATCATTTCATAAGAAAAAAATTAGAGAAAATATATTAATTCAGGAAAACTTGGCTTATTAGGCAAATCGGACCTTGCATAGTAGGCCGAGAAGTGCGTTCTGGCTACTAGGTACGACATATATATATATATATATATATATATATATATATATATATATATATATATATATATATATATATATATATATGTCGTACCTAGTAGCCAGAACTCACTTTTGGCCTACTATGCAAGCCCTGATTTGCCTAATAAGCCAAGTTTTCCTGAATTATATTTTCTCTAATTTTTTTCTTATGAAAAGATAAAGCTACCCATTTCATTATGTATGAGGTCAAATTTTTTCATTGGAGTTAAAATTAACGTAGATATATGACCGAACCTAACCAACCCTACCTAACCTAACCTAACCTATCTTTATAGGTTAGGTTAAGTTAGGTAGCCGAAAAAGTTAGGTTAGGTTAGGTTAGGTAGGTTAGGTAGTCGAAAACAATTAATTCATGAAAACTTGGCCTATTAGGCAAATCGGGCCTTGCATAGTAGGCTGACAAGTGCGTTCTGGCTACTAGGTACGACATATATATATATATATATATATATATATATATATATATATATATATATATATATATATATATATATATATATATATATATATATATATATATATATTATATATATATATGGAGTTCTGAGTTCTGTGAAATAAATCTTTTAAATTGATTTTTTTCTCCTAAAGACACATGTCTTCGTCATGTTTATGATGTATTTTCCATATGGCCTAAGAACAGAAACCTGTAAGCATTCTTATTAGAACTTCCCTATCCATTATTTTTGCAGTGAGAACTGAACAATGTAATTCATAGATATGTTAATGAATAATGTGAAATTCATTTCGAGTTTTTCTCTAGTGTATATAGAAAACCAACAAATGTTTGTCTTCTGTACACTTTTACTCATCACATCATCAAAGATTAAAACAAGCTGTATCGTATTGTATGTGTCTGAGGACTCTAAGGATGCGTAGTACTGAGTTCATTGGTGATGAAATTAGCGCCATATATATATATATATATATATATATATATATTCAAGTGTTCAATTTAAAATACCCAAATTATTTATTGATGAAGTTATCCAATTTGCTCGTAATACTTTCTTTAGTTTAAAAAAGTAACAAGAATATAATATTAAGTATACAATAATTCTGTTATTTCTTAATATTTTCAATGAAATTCTTCAAAGAACAAAATGAAAAGAAATATTTTAAAATAACGAAAATCATTCTGCCTGTTAGGCAAATTGGGCCTTGCATACTAAGCCAGGAAGTGCGTTCTCGTGTATTATCTCGTGATTATTAAGTCGTGTATCAGAAGGGAGATTGAGTGATAGAGATTAAGCCACCCAAGAGGTGGCACGAGCATGAATAGCCTGTAACTAAGAAGAGAGGATGTTGTTGCTGTTATTTTAGATTAGGCTACTCAGAACGAAATGTCCATGTAGCACGGGCTATAGTGAGCCAGTAATTGAGTTCGATTATTCGCGATAACCTTGTTACTGAGGGTCAAAGTTTTAAATGGAGGTGGGGGTTTCCTCCTTTTTCTTCCGTTTCATTTCCGCTTGTTTTAGCATACTGGTGCTAGCACAACTGGTGACTTGCACACTGGTGACTAGCGCATTAGTCTTGCTT
>WNGS01163555.1:6971621-6982074 GCA_020271785.1 Procambarus virginalis
TAATAAATTAATAAAAAAGAAGGAATTGGCACGAAATTGATAAACTTGTAAAAGGTAAAATGAATCCAGGAGAATTGTTGTCGCCTTCTAACAACAACCAGATTTCTCAATATGCGAAAACAACTGTGTGTGTGTTCTCTCGCAATAGAGATGAATTTTTTGCAATAAATCAACAACTTGTGTTTGGTAATGAAAATAACATCGGATCCATATAATTATTAAAACACATTCGCATTGAAACTAGTGATTCTTTGTTTGTTCTTTGTATGAATTCAAAGAACAGCTGCTCACATTAAAATGATTGGATTGCACTTGTTGTACAGAGTTAAAGAAACTGTAGCAGTTTTCCCTCACCAGGCAGATACCCCACCAATAAACTTATCAATCAGAACTTATCATAGACTAGAGACACTGACGACTCTATCACTTTGGCAACGTGCAGGATGAGAAGTGAAGTAATTTTACTTGAACCAAATGGCAATAAAATTTAGAGAACTGTTAATTAATAATCAGGCATCAACCTTACGAGTTGCAATGTTAGCGCTACTCGAAGCGTTCAAGGTTATTGCAAACACTGCTCTAAATACCTTCGTCTCCAACTTGATCTCTTTATTACCAGCTTCAAATAGTTTATAATCAAACTGTAACATTCTTATCATTGAAGACAGACATTGCGAAGAGGTCAGCGCAGTGGGCTCACAACTGAAAAAAACTCAGGTTCGATTCCCGAATATGACGGACACGTCTGGTCACCTTTCCCTACAACTGATGCAACTTTTCACCATCAGTAAATATAAGCAGTAAACGAGCACCTGGGAGATAGGATGCATACTGAGGTCTGTCGTTGGCCTAGGGGAGGATCTCGGTAAGCCTAACAAACCTCTTGTTCCCGACAATGAAAAACCAAAAAAAAAGAAACAAGCATAATTAATCAAAATAATTATGTGAACCGCATAATAGACTCCGGATCTTCCAAGATTTCTTTAACATAAAAAGATTGAGAAACGTACTTATATTATCTGTACTTGTCCTCATCTATGTCTTAAGGTGTCATTGAGGTCAATGAAACCCTGAACTTACGAGAAGGACCTAGACCCGTGACACGTTTGTATTTCATTGTCTAACACTGTGAAAATATAAAATTTAAGCATATATAATCTCAATTTTATTAAGTATTTTTGTTAAGTAGAGTCAAACACCTTTGTATCCTATCACATATAGATTCTCCAGAACATTTTTAAGTCAAAACTCTTGCCATGCTTTCAGTAAATAAAGAAAACAATAAATATAATCTTCAGCTGGTACAACAACGCTAAAAAGTGTTACAGGGCGAGAGATCGCAGAAGAGTTTAACACAGTGAAATATATCAAAGACAATATGGGACAAATAACAAAATCAGTTGACTAACAGAGTTTGTTCCATCTGAAATTAGACTGTACTGCAAGTATATCTAACAGTTCAACTTGAATGGTGAACTAGATCATATGAAATGTAAAGAGCGTTAATAACACTAGGAAGTCACACATTTCAGAACTGCAACTTAGACTATGTAAGATGTAATTCAATCTAAGCTTACGTTGCAGTAAATCGTAGGTTCTCTTTATTGTAAAGAATATATTTCCAGAAATTATTAATCGTATCCAATTTTTGTCTTAGTAAACAAAGGAAAATATACAGCGCAAAGCACAGCTAACTTTGTGTCACTCTGCCAATACACTGCAATATGATCTAGTGACGACGTTGAAGAAAACATGTAACTATTATAATAAATTATTAACTCCCATATGCAATATTAAATTATTATACATAATAAGTACAGTGAACACAGAAGTTCGTTATCAACAATGTTACTATATATATATATATATATATATATATATATATATATATATATATATATATATATATATATATATATATATAATCTGCATGCTAATTGCAAGTGGTAAATAATTTACCCTGGGGTACTGATTAAGAGCTTCTGTGCATACTGTACTCATTTCTTTTTCAACAGCTCACAGGACTAAGTCATGTAAGAATAATAGGGAATGACATTGCAGATGAAGCTGCGATGAACATGGGGGTGTGCAATAAAGTAACCCCCATGGGCGGCAATAATCCATGAAATCCATAAAAAATATTATACAGCTTCAAACAACCTCCAGCACTCATTAAGCAACACCCTCTACAAGTCCAACTGTCAAATATCAACACGAGGAAAATGCAGTGTGTGTGTGTGTGTGTGTGTGTGTGTGTGTGTGTGTGTGTGTGTGTGTGTGTGTGTGTTCAACACAGGTCTATTCGTTTGGCTGCGAATTTTCCGTTAAACGATGGAATTAGAACCCATCAGCTTCGCATGACCTTTGAAAACCAGCCATCGAACAGAAGACTCAACTTTCTCTCCCAATTGCATCTGTACAGAAGGGCCGTAAAGTACATACCAGAACGACTTGTGACTGCGAGAACCAGGAACCACCTCACGGAACCCGAAGGGTGTTAGACAACAACACGTAAGAAGACATTCAAGACTGCCAACCCCGTGCTACTTGCCCCGCTCCTGTGCCAGGTAAGCTACGGGCTCACCATAGCCCGTGCTACTTGCCCCGCTCCTGTGCCAGATAAGCTACGGGCTCACCATAGCCCGTGCTACTTGGAACTTGTTCTGAATAGCTGAGTCTATAACAACAACAATAACGACTGCCAACCCAAGTAACCTTTCTTAAAATATAGAAGAATGAGACCTTCTGACCCAATCTAGATGCTGAAAGAATTATAACCTGCAAGTGATGTAAACATGTTTTCTTTCAGTCCAGCAAAACCCAGACTGGATGCATCTCGGAGAGACCAGCAACTTCCGCAAGGGTAAGGTAAGATAATTATAAGGAGAAAGTACTAAGCCATTTGTTAACATTTGGAGAGATATGATTATAGGTTTACAGTTTACAGAAACATTTCATGTGTAAGAACCTTAGCTTTAGTAAAATAATGGAAGACTTCTGAAAAAGTATGAAAGTATGACAAGGTGAAAGTTAAATGTCACCAATTAGTTGCATAAGGAAACTGTTCATAAATAATTATACAAATCACTAGTAGAGAGTTTTTTATAGTACTGAAATGTAGTTTAAGTAATGAGGATTCATTACAAGTGTTAATTATCTTGATCATTAAGGAGCTTGTCTGTCTGGGTACTCACCGCAGATGTTGATGTATTTTGTTACGCCATGTCCTTAATGTTCAGGGTGATACTCAACTGCTGATCCAATTTGCATTCCAAAGCAAATAACAGCAGTAGTTCAAGAATGTTCAAATTTGATGCATCTAATGCAAAACAAACAATTTCTCATCATGATATTATCTGATGAGAAAATTATCAGATATTATCTAGTGTAGTCCAGGAAAGAAAGTAAAAAAAAAATCGTGAACATGTTTTAAAATAGACTGTGTGTATTTAAATCAAAATCGCGCCCAATAAACTAAGTTTATGGAAGCAATATTGTTTTTGTTCATAGGCTAACATCAGAGAAAGTTACCATAGTTCAAGGTTAGTGCTAACTCTAGACCTCTCTTAGTAGAAATGCATTTCATTCATAGCTTATAAAAAGAGCTATAATGGCGCGGCTGTGAACCCATAACAGCCGTACAAATGGTCGTGGAGAAACTTGATCCTTACCGTAAGTAAAGCATAATTGGCAACTGCGCCACCTGCTGGCACTATAAATATGGCCGCTCAGGTTCTCCGGCATCAGACGCTCAGAGTCAAGCAACATGAAATTTGTAAGTGTATGGATAACAGCTTGAGTGTTACGTATCTTAAGAGAAAGCTTCAAGATGTAAGGTCAAAATATATATAAATTCAACTAGACTTGTTAAAATATAATACAGGTAATGCAGATGAAATATACAATTATACAGATCAGAGCTTATAATACTCTCCCATCGTATCATGTACACATGAATTGTCAGCTTAATTTTCTTTTATAATGTAATTAAGAATAATTCGTGGCAATAAAGGTTCACTACAGTCGTCAGTCAATTCATATTATGGGTCTTACAGGTTATTCTCGCCGTCGTTGTGGCCGTGGCCGCCGCCGCCCCCCAGTACGGTGCCCCTCAGGCTCCTACCCGCTACGGTGGCTCCAGCGAGGAAGTGCCCATTATCAGGCACGATTTTGTGCAGGGGGATTACGGCGGCTACAAACTTGACGTGGAGACTGGCAACGGCATCGTGGTGTCAGAAGCTGGCGCTCCAGGAGCCTCTGGTGCCATCGCCAGCTCTGGCTCTTACTCGTAAGTTCGTGATTTATTTTAATTAAAAGAGTATACAGTGTTGTCCGTGTTTGGACGACTTTTTAAAATAATATACAAAAACAGCTTTATGCTCAGAATGTTATCTTCCCCTCAGCTACACTGCTCCTGACGGCACTCCCGTCCACGTTAAGTTCGTCGCCGACGAGAACGGCTACCAGCCCCAGTCTGACCTGCTGCCAGTGGCTCCTGCCTTCCCCCACCCAATCCCCCAGTTCGTGCTGGACCAAATCGCTTTCGCCGCTGAGGAAGACGCTGCCGCCGCCCGCGGCAAGTCCTCTGGTCCCTCCGCCAGCTACGGTCCTCCTCAGTAACGTGATGAATGAAACGTCTACGATTTTAGTCAACAGTTAAATATTTGATTGGAGAGATTCACTGAACTATTTATATACGTTAGAGTTATTTTGTTAATGTAAATAAATTTAGTTTTGAATTTAATATCGATTTGTTTCATTTACTTTCTATACCTGCTGACAATAACAAAATGCGCTGAGTTGAAATGTTTATTTGAGTTCATCATTGAAGTATTTCAAGAGACGTTCTGATAGCAACATATACACCTATAGTATTTACTTATTGACATTTTGACCTCAATTTGTATTTGTCATTTTAATGAGCAGGAGTTTAAAAGTATAATATATTAGCAGTGAAATATTGCTGCATTGTTAATAGCTGATTTAACAAAATCGGTTAATAGCCGATTTTTTTTAAGATTTAACAAACAAAAAATATGCTAATTACTGAAAATTTGCAGGTCCATATTACTGTAATAAACATACTTTATGAATATTCGGTCATTGAACATATGTATATATATCTATTGAAAACCTAATGTGTCCAGATTCGTTCTCTTACTAATCACAAAAGATCTTCACTTAACTTTGCACTCGTCTTCACACTTAATTTAGATCTTTATTTTAAGTCCTCGCTGATTTCCCTATTTTGCAGTTTTGATTTCCAGTGGTTTCAGTTTCATCAATCCTTGAGGTACTTACAATTTAGTACAATGAATTTCAGAAAATTTAAGTTTTCGATATATATGTTAAAGCTGATAATCGGATCCATTTTGAAAACTCTTATCTCATGCCTCTGGATTCTGTCATTAAATTATGCAACCATGTCAAATCCGTTTTGTCCTGGAAACCTCACTTTCCTATGATTAAGTATTTTATAAATGGTGGGCATGTTCTTCAAGTTCAAATGATATTTAATTTCCGAATTATTTCACCTCTTCAAGTTTCGTTCATTAGTCATTTTTAAGTTACTCCTACTTGCACGATTTCTGTTTTCCCCAGCATGAGAGTTGTGGAGTCCCTTAAGTTCGGTTACCCTATACATGCACTGCAGCTTCTTACAGGTAACGTGCCTAGTTATATTGCACATAATTTAACGATACGCTGTTTCACTTCTGTATTCACGTTATCTTGTAAAATAAACAGCAGGTCGATTTTAGAATTCCCTAAGACACGATATTTGGATCCCAGACATATATGTTTTCCTCGTCAAAACTATGTATTTTTGAGCCGACAGCTTTGCCCTTGCTATAACTATTTAAAATAATAACCAATGAGTTACAGGTTTGTGCCTTTCACTAACCTTTATCTCGTAGAGGTTATTTTTTTTTTTTTGTGGGTCAAAGTGTTCGAGGCGGCTGGAGGATGTAGCAATACTGTAGGCTACCCAACACTCACTCTCATAGTGGTACATGTTCAACGTTTGTATACTTTAATAATTATAATTCATTTTGTCGAAGGCAGGCAGTCTGAGTATGATTATACGTTAGGCTTGTATCGAGGTCCCTCCAAAGTCGAACTACTGACCCTACCCAGGACGCAACTCCACAACAGTTGATTAACTCCCGAGTACCTATTTACTGCTAGGTGAACAGGAGCATTTGGTAATAGGCATTCCCGATTGTGAGTCGTGAACGAACCTTACTGTACTACCTAGACTCCACTGACTAAAGGTCTTTGTCAAACTTGCTTCTGGCTAAAAGTACGAATTAGATTTGTTATTGGCTAAAATTCCATGTCAGATTTATTGATAAAAGTCAATGTCAGCTTAGCTCTTAACTAACAGTCATGTCAAACTTGTTATAGGTAAAATGTCCACGTCAGTCTTACTACTGGTTAAAGGTCTATGTCAGCCTTGTTACTGGCTAAATGATTGTCATTGAAGTTTTCCTAAATTGCAGGTTACAGTGGTTTAGTAATTACAAATGTGCGAACAGAATGGTCAAGGGCTCAACGAAACGAGTCCAATGAGAGGTTTCGTACTAACAAAATGTTTGTGATTGCTGCATTGTCCGTTATATAAATAGTTAATTAATGACTTCATTTTTTTCGTACATCATATTCGAGGCTTTGAATCGTGGCATAACTGCGCCTCACATCCCTATCATCTCTGGTTCAGTTGTTTGTGTACATTAGTGAATCGAGACGAGATTTGTAAGCTAACTTTAAGGTTATATTAATATTTATTTTGTACAGTGTCAATGACATCATTTCGAAGCCAGACAAACTTCATGATAAACTTCATTCGTCACCATGAACAGGCGATGAGTCACAGTAACGTGGCTAAAGTAAGTTGACCAGACCACACAGAAGGTGAAGAGGTGAAGGTGAAGAGGTGAAGGTGAAGAGACGACGACGTTTCGGTCCGCCCTGGACCATTCTCAAGTCGATTGTGTGACAAAATCGACTTGAGAATGGGCCAGGACGGACAGAAACGTCGTCGTCTCTTCACCTTCTAGTGTGTGGTCTGGTCAATGATGAAGTTTTGAAAGACGTTCGTTTGAGTATACACATGATATACTATTTTTATTAGCACTGAAGGGAACACGGCCGGGTACGGTTTCAAACAGCAGAGAACATTTAAACAAAAGCATAGATCATTTGAAAGTCATATTCTACTTGTTTACAGTAGAACACCATACGCAAATCTATATATAAGTCCTGGTTCACAATTACTGTTGGGTGGTTGAAAGTTACATGTCATAGCCGCCGGCAGCTTGCCGGAGAGCCGTCAAGACAATCGCTGACTGTATACTGTTCCTCACTCAAATCTTATAGTGTGAGGCTCTCGATAATGTGAAATTAACATTCATTCCTCATTACACTAGGTGGGGTTCGACCATACGCATGCAAAGATGCACACACCAACACCCACGCAGGCATCAACGTCCACGGACACACCAACAACCACGCATACATGAACAACCACGTGCACACACCAAGACGGACAGAGAGAAAGATCTAGGAGTTGATATCACACCAAACCTGTCTCCTGAAGCCCACATCAAAAGAATAACATCAGTGGCATATACGAGGCTGGCTAACATTAGAACTGCCTTCAGGAACCTGTGCACGGAATCTTTCAGAACTTTGTATACCACATATGTAAGACCAATCCTGGAATATGCGGCCCCAGCATGGAGCCCGTAACTTGTCAAGCTTAAGACGAAGCTGGAAAAAGTTCAGAGATATGCCACTAGGCACAGGTGGAAGCTGAGTACCCAAATGAGCCACAGAGACATTAGAAATAACTTTTTCATTGTCAGAGTAGTTAGTAAATGGAATGCAGTAGGAAGTGATGTGGTTGAGACTAACTCCATACACAGTTTCAAAAGTAGATATTATAGAGCTCGAGAAGCTCAGGAATTTGTACACCAGTAGATTGTCGGTTGAGAAGCGGGACCAAAGAGCAGAACGTCCACACACACACATCAACACCTACGCTTACATCTACTAACAACACATTACAGAACCAACAAAAGTAAGGGAAGTTGATCCACCTTGGTGTCCACCCAAAATGAGGCGAATGTGAAGAAGATAGAGTCTGAGGTGCCCCTGGGGGCAAGTGACCACTACATTATCGTACTTCAAAGAAATGTATACATTTACCACTCAGAATGTCCCGAAATATGTTGAATGTTTGTGATGTGTCTATATATATGTCTTTGAACACGTTGTACTGAACGGGGTCAGAATAGCTTTTGCTACCTCATCCCATCTTGTGTACTTATACCTCAATAAACTTATTTGAATTTGAATTTGAATTGAATCATGCTTCAGTACATAATGAAGCTAAAGGAACTGGATAGACCAAGAAACAAGCTAAGGAATATGAGAGGCTGCAGACGTGGAGACTTCAGTAAGGTGAGGGATTTTCTGAATGAAGTCCAGTGGGAGAGGGAACTGCAAGGGATGACAAAAGATGAAATGATGGAAGTTATTGCTCAGAAATGTGCAGATGCAACAGAGCTTGGGGGACTCCACACTAATGGGGTCCCCCAAGGATCGATCCTGGGACCACTACTTCTCCAAATTTATATTAAAGATCTACCCGAGGAAGTGAGCTCCTACATGTCAATATTTGTGGACGATGCCAAAATAACGAGGAATGTGAAAACAGAGGAGGACTGCAAAATGTTACAGAATGACAATAACAAACTCCAGGAGTGGACAAACAAATGGTTGCTGGAGTTCAATCCTAATAAGTGTAAGGCAATAAAGATGGGGAAGGGAGAATATAGACTAGAAGGTCTCTACATCATTAATGTAAGACAAATGCGGCAATCTGAGAGAGAAAGGGATTTAGGAGTGAATATAATTCCATCCATAACAAAAGAGGCACACGATGGCAGGGTGACATCGGCTGCATATGAGACGCTGGCAAACATTAGAACATCGTTTAAAAACCTAAGTTAGGATGCGTTCAAAGCAATATAGACAAATTTTGTTAGATCATTACTGGAGTATGCAGCACCTGCTTGGAATCCATACCATGTGAAACATAAAACTAAAATCGAAAAAGTGCAGAGGATTGCGACTAGATTAGTGCCAGAGCTTAGTGGGTTAAGTTATGAGGATAGGCTGATTGAAATGGATCTCACAACCATGGAGGGAAGAAGAAAAAAAATAGACATGAAAACAACGTACAAGATACTGAGAGGAATAGACAAGGTGGACAAGAACAGCCTCGTTAAGGTGAGAGACAGCAGGACAAGAGGACACAAGTGGAAGCTGGAATCGCAAATGAGTCGAAGAAATGTAAGGAAATACTGGTACCCTGTATGGGTGATCAACATGTGGAATGCATTAAGACAAGAAGTTGTGGAAGCCACCTCCATTCACAACTTTAAGGAAAGGTTCGACAAAGATAGTGATTGTTAAACTAGTGAAGCCTTAACGCAACGAGTACAACAAGGCTGGTAGGCGGGGTATAGAGAGCTAGACCTCAATTCCCTGTAGTCACTGATAGATAAACACCCACGTACTCTCCGAAATCCACCCCACAAACATTGACAGTAACAAATAAAAATTGCATTGATATAAAATTTTGAGAAAAAGTATTAAAACTGAACAACTATTCTTTGTGACAGACTAACATCACTTGAGCGTCGATACTGAGATACCCTTCCCAGAAGTACATTCTACTATCGTATAAAAACTAATGACTAGGCTGGAAAATCATTACGGACGATACACAAGGTCACTGAAAAAACCTGGTCTGAGATGTAGGTGAAGCACAACTGGCAACTGCTTGACCGGGTTCTGCTATATAAACTGATGGTCAGGGTTCCTCTGCACAGTCAGCAGCCAACATGAAGTCTGTAAGTGTTCCTTGATATTAATAAAATTGTCATAGAGAGGATATAAAGTGAAAGAGTTCATAAAACACAAGTCATATATGATGTGCGTGTGTGTGTGGTTAATAAACATCCTGATATTAACTCACAAAAACATATATTAAAATTTTGTTAAAATTTAATAAAAAATACTAGAGGTCAATCAATTTTTATTGATTAATCCCTGGTACTTTTAACATACTTTTAAGTATAGAAAATCATAAAACTAGTTCCAATTCTTCAAATAAAGTGAGAAAACAGAATGTTGATGCAAAGGAAGGAATCTTCTGTGATGATTGCTCTTGATTGTTCAACTCAACACCAGGTAATTCTCGCCGTCGCTGTGGCCGTGGCCGCCGCCGCCCCCCCAGTACGGTGCCCTCAGGCTCCTACCCGCTACGGTGGCTCCAGCGAGGAGGTGCCCATTATCAGGCACGATTTTGTACAGGGGGATTACGGCGGCTACAAACTTGACGTGGAGACTGGCAACGGCATCGTGGTGTCAGAAGCTGGCGCTC
>WNGS01163555.1:6988872-7003512 GCA_020271785.1 Procambarus virginalis
ATCATTCGAGGCTGGCATGAGCATAGCGTAATTGTGTATTGTTAGACATATGCAATCAAAACACAAAGGAAAAAAAGTAACTTACACTACGCCTAACTATAGTCATCATAAAAATATTCCATATTATAACATGAATTTATATATGAGAAATTGCAGGTTTTGACTGTACAGTGCGGGAAAAAGTTACGGATACAGCTTTGGAGACGGCCTCGACCCCTGCCAGCGTAGCCTGAGGCGGCCTCGACCCCTACCAGCGTAGCCTGAGGCCGGCCTCGACCCCTACCAGCGTAGCTTGAGGACGGCCTCGACCCCTACCAGCGTAGCCTGAGGCCGGCCTCGACCCCCTACCAGCGTAGCTTGAGGACGGCCTCGACCCCTACCAGCGTAGCCTGAGGACGGCCTCGACCCCTACCAGCGTAGCTTGAGAACGGCCTCGACCCCTACCAGCGTAGCTTGAGGACGGCCTCGACCCCTACCAGCGTAGCCTGAGGACGGCCTCGACCCCTACCAGCGTAGCCTGAGGACGGCCTCGATCCCCTACCAGCGTAGCCTGAGGCCGGCCTCGACCCCTACCAGCGTAGCCTGAGGCCGGCCTCGACCCCTACCAGCGTAGCGTGAGGACGGCCTCGACCCCTACCAGCGTAGCCTGAGGCCGGCCTCGACCCCTACCAGCGTAGCGTGAGGACGGCCTCGACCCCTACCAGCGTAGCGTGAGGACGGCCTCGACCCCTACCAGCGTAGCGTGAGGACGGCCTCGACCCCTACCTGCGTAGCGTGAAGACGGCCTCGACCCCTACCAGCGTAGCCTGAGGCCGGCCTCGACCCCTACCAGCGTAGCCTGAGGACGGCCTCGACCCCTACCAGCGTAGCCTGAGGCCGGCCTCGACCCCTACCAGCGTAGCCTGAGGACGGCCTCGACCCCTACCAGCGTAGCCTGAGGCCGGCCTCAACCCCTACCAGCGTAGCCTGAGGACGGCCTCGACCCCTACCAGCGTAGCCTGAGGACGGCCTCGACCCCTACCAGCGTAGCGTGAGGCCGGCCTCGACCCCTACCAGCGTAGCGTGAGGCCGGCCTCGACCCCTACCAGCGTAGCGTGAGGATGGCCTCGACCCCTACCAGCGTAGCCTGAGGACGGCCTCGACCCCTACCAGCGTAGCCTGAGGACGGCCTCGACCCCTACCAGCGTAGCCTGAGGACGGCCTCGACCCTACCAGCGTAGCCTGAGGACGGCCTCGACCCTACCAGCGTAGCCTGAGGACGGCCTCGACCCCTACCAGCGTAGCCTGAGGACGGCTTCCGATTTATGGAATTATATGGGTGCAATTTTCAAAACATTTTACTCAACTATTTTTTTTTAAAAAAAAAAAATAATGTGAATATGTGACTGAACATTGGTGCAATGAATGAAATAAAAACGTAATTATTCCCCCAAGTGAAAACTGTCTGTATAATTAAATTATATATGGTATTCCTAAAAGCAATTAAAATTATTGCCATACCATCATAATTGTGAAAATGAATGTAAATAAATGAATGTGTGTGTGCACGTAAAGACGAGTAACTCAATAATCCAATCAGTTCAGTAAAAAATTAATTACTCCTACGTGTTAGAAGCACTGAAGCATGACGAAGACTTCTTATGTCCAGTGTCCGGCTTGTCCCAAATGGCACTTCAGATAATATCAACAGGCTCCTGCCTGAGGCGTTACTGGCCAGAACTGAGAACACAACCGGTCCTCATAAACAAATAGTCAAATGCTCGTTAATGTTGACGCCGAACCTCCAGTTTATAATGAAAAACACTTTACACACAACCCCTCCTCGACTCAAGTCCATTACATCCAGCGGTTCGACCCCACAGACGCATTCATAGATTTTAACATGCTGTTCATTCAAAACAGGAATGTTCTCAAATGTAAATTAATATTGTAATATATTATCATATTGTGCATACATAGGCATAAGTTAGGTTAGGTGTTTAGGCTCTGTTGGCGATTATTTATTTTGTAGTACGTGGGTGAAACATCTATAGCATTGTGGTTCGAACAAAATTCGTCAGTGAAGCACTTGTTCCGGAACTGTTCGAATGTCATCAGTTGTGAGTCGTGTGTAAACCGTTTTTCATTCATAAACAGCTGGGGTTTGGCGGGTGCATGAATCACTTTTGGGTCTTTGTTTGGAGGATGGGCTGACGCAACCGTCCTCGACTCAAGTCCATTACATTCAGCGGTCAACACCACAGACGCATTCATAAATTTTAACACACTGTTCATTCAAAACGTAAATTTTCTCAAGTATAAATTAATATTATAATATTTTAGCATATCGTGTATAAATAGGCATAGGTTAGGTTAGGTCAGGTGTTTAGGTTTCTGTTGGTTATTATTTGTATTTGTAGTACGTGGGTGAAGCATTTACAGCGTTGTGGTTCGAACAAAATTCGTCAGTGAAGCACTTGTTCCGGAAGTGTTCGAACGTCAGCAGTTGTGAGTCGTGTGTAAAACCGCTTTTCATTTCATAAACGGGGGTTTGGCGGGTGCATGGAATCACTTTTGGATCTTTGTTTGGAAGACGGGCTGGCTGACCAACCCGTCCTCGACTCAAGTCCATTACATTCAGCGGTCGACCCACAGACGCATTCATAAATTTTAACATGCTGTTCATTCAAACGGGAATTTTCTCAAGTATAAAGTAATATTATAATATATTGGCATATTGTGTAATATAGGCATAGGATAGGTTAGGTTAGGTGTTTAGGTTCTGCTGGCGATTATTTGTATTTGTAGACGTGGGTGAAGCATTTATAGCGTTGTGATTCGAACAAAATTCGTCAGTGAAGCACTTGTTCCGGATATGTTCGAACGCCAGCATTTGTGAGTCGTGTGTAAACCGCTTTTCATTCATAAACAGGGGGTTTGGCGGGTGCATGGAATCACTTTGGATCTTTGTTGGAGGACGGGCTGGGCTGACGGTTCTGATTTGAATAGAGGCCGTCAGCGAAGCACTGTCCAAGAAATGTTCGAACGTTATCAATTATGAGTCGTGTATAAAAGCCCGTCCTCATAAACAAAGGCCAAAGTCCATTCCATACACCCGCATCCCCTATTTATGAATGAAAACGGTTTGAATGAAATACATATAATTGCCAATAGAACCTAAACACCTAACCTACTCAATGCCTAATATGCAATAACATATTACTTTTTTGAATGAACGGCATGTTAAAATTTATGAATAGGTCTTTGGGGTCGACCGCTGGATGGAATGGACTTGGTCTAAGGACGGGTTGTGTATAATGTGTTTTTTCGTTCATAAATAAATGGGGGCTGGTGGCTGGTGGATTAACGAGCCACCACGGCAACGATTAACGAGCCACCACGGCTCGTTAACGATTAGCCACCAACGATTAATGAGCCACCACGGCTGTTGTTGATGAGGACGGTTAGTTTTATTACACAGTACGTTAAAACTGATGAATGTGTCTTGGGCCGACACATTCGGCCCAAGTGACCATTGGCCGTCACTCTAAGGAGCCTAGTCACTCTGCGGCTTGTCCTCAGGTCAGGGTCGCTAAAGCAGCGGCGGTTTCTCCCCCCCATCCTTCCCAATTCCCAGCCGCAATTAGCAATTTTAATATACTGTGAATTAAAAATAGGTTTATTCTCATATATAATTTAAAATTATTATATATTAAAGTTCTATGAATAGGAGTAGATTAGGTGTTTAGGTTCTGTTGGCGAATATTTGCATTTGAAGGACGTGGGTGAAGCATTCACAGAGTTTTGGTTCGAACAAAAGTCATCAGCGTCAACAACCCGTCCTCAGACCTAGTCCATTCCATCCAGCGGTCGACCCCAAAGACGCATTTATCAAATTTTAACATGTTGTTCATTCAAAATAGGAATATTAACATATATAAATTTTGTTATATATTGTAATATTGTTATATTTATCGTAATTGTTCGAGGAAAGTTCGAACGCCTTCAGTTGTGAGTCGTGTGTAACAGTCCGTCCTCCAAACAAAGATCCAAAAGTGATTCCATGCACCCGCCAAACCTCCTGTTTATGAATGAAAAACGGTTTACACACAACTCACAACTGATGACATTCGAACAGTTCCGGAACAAGTGCTTCACTGACGAATTTTGTTCGAACTACAACGCTGTAAATGCTTGACTCACGTACTACAAATACAAACAATCGGCAACAGAACCTAAACAGCTAACCTAACCTGCAGATAACGTGGCTGAAATATGTTGGCCAGACCACACACTAGAAAACGAAGGGACGACGACGTTTCGGTCCGTCCTAGACCATTCTCAAGTCGATTGTGACAATAGACTTGTTAATGGTCCACGACGGACCGAAACGTCGTCGTCCCTTCATTTTCTAGTGTGTGGTCTGGTCAACAAAAACTAACCTAACCTATGCCTTTATATGCACAATATGCTAATATATTATAATATTAATTTATATGTGAGAAAATTCCTGTCTGGAATGAACAGCATGTTAAAATTTATGAATGCGTCTGTGGGGTTGACCGCTGGATGTAATGAACTTGAGTCGAGGACGGGTTAAACGCTGTTGATGCTTCGCCCACGTACTGTAAACACCAGCGAAACCTAACCACCTTAACTTAATCTAACCAAAGTTAGACATAACTATTCAGTATCTCCTAATATGATATTATATTGGCTTATATCAGATAAAATATATTTTTTGAATACGTAGTGCGTTAATATCGACGAATACGTCTTTGGGTTCAGAGACCAGATTCACGAAGCAGTTACGCAAGTACTTACGAACGTGTACATCTTTCCTCAATCTTTGACGCCTTTGGTTACATTTATTAAATAGTTTACAATCACGAAAACTTCCCAATCAACCATTGTTATTGTTATAAACAGCATACTGGTGCTTCGGAGCTCATTAACTGTTGAATAATTGCAAACAAAGCCGCCAAAGATTAAGTAAAGATGTACAGCTTTGTAAGTGCTTGCGTAACTGCCGTGTGAATCTGTCCCCAGGCGCAGCCTTAACAAGCCTCGCGTGAGGACAGGCAGCAACACACACCTTCCTAAACGCTTCACACATGTACTTCAAATGAAAATAACTGCCAACTGAGCCTAGACTCTAACCTAACCTAACATACGCCAAACTATACATAGAAATCTAATATATAATAATAATAATAATAATTTTACCTGAGAAAAAATCTAATTTTATTACACATTACGTAAAATTGACGACCATGTCTTGAGGGGCCGACCTTCACTTTAACGACGCTGGCATGAGGACGGGCTCCAACCACCCATTTCAAACATAAATAAATGCTAACACAACCTAATCACCTAATCTAGTTTTGGTCTACTTAAACTTTTAAAATATAATTTGCCCCATTCCAGCTATTGTGTTACTGAATTGATAAAACTGTGTTATTAACTTTAATTTTGCTTTAAATAATGACTTCTATGTTCAGAAATTTGGAATGGCTGTGGGTAACCGTGTTTCTCGGTTTTAAGCAATATATATATATATATATATATATATATATATATATATATATATATATATATATATGCGAACAAGCCTGAATGGTCCCCAGGACTATATGCGAATGAAAACTCACACCCCAGAAGTGACTCGAACCCATACTCCCAGGAGCAACGCAACTGGTATGTACAGGGATATATATTATATATATATATATATATATATATATATATATATATAATATATATATGTATATATATATATATATATATATATATATATATATATATATATATATATATATATATATATATTATATATATATATCTATATATATATATGTCGTACCTAGTAGCCAGAACGCACTTCTCGGCCTACTATGCAAGGCCCGATTTGCCTAATAGGTCGAGTGATTTTCTTTATTATCAATAAATTGTTTCCAATTAGTTTATTTGAATTAATATTATTATATAATATTAAGAACATAAATTATTGACTTAGTTGTGTTAGTTTAGGTTAGGTTTAGATAGGTTAGGTTAGGTTAGGTAGGGCTGGTTAGGTTCGGTCATATATCTACGTTAGTTTTAACTCATATTTAAACAAATTTACTTATACATAATGAAACAGCCAGATTTATCATTTCATAAGAAAAAAAATTGAAAAATATATGAATTCAGGAAAACTTGGCTTATTAGGCAAATTGGGCCTTGCATAGTAGTTGAATACGACGTTCTGGCTACTAGGTAACAATATAATATATATATATATATATATATATATATATCTATATATATATAATATATATATATATATATATATAATATATGGAGTTCTGAGTTCTCTGAAATAAACCTTTTAAGTTGATTTCTTTTTCTCCTAAAGACACATGTCTTCGTCATGTTTATGATGTATTTTCCTTATGGCCTAAGAACAGAAGCCTGTAAGTATTCTTATTAGAACTTCCCTATCCATTATTTTTGCAGTGAGAACTGAACAATGCAATTCATAGATATGTTAATGTATAAATGTGAAATTATTTCGAGTTTTCTCTAGTGTATATAGAAACCAACAAATGTTTGTCTTCTGTAAACTTTTACTCATCACATCATCAAAGATTAAAACAAGCTCTATCTTACTGTATGTATCTGAGGACTCTAAGGATACGTAGTACTGAGTTCATAGGTGATGAAATAGTGCCATATATATATATATATATATATATATATATATATATATATATATATATATATATATATATAATATATATATATATATATATATATTCAAGTGTTCAATTTAAAATACCCAAATTTATTTATTGATGAAGTTATCCAATTTGCTCGTAATACTTTCTTTAGTTTAAAAAAGTAACAAGAATATAATATTAAGTATACAATAATTCTGTTATTTCCTAATATTTTCAATGAAATTCTTCAATGAACAAAATTGAAAAGAAATATTTTAAAATAACGAAAATCATTCTGCCTGTTAGGCAAATTGGGCCTTGCATACTAAGCCAGGAAGTGCGTTCTCGTGTATTATCTCGTGATTATTAAGTCGTGTATCAGAAGGGAGATTGAGTGATAGAGATTAAGCCACTTAAGAGGTGGCACGAGCATGAATATCCCGTAACTAAGAAGGGAGGATGTTGTTATTTTAGATTTAGGCTACTCAGAACGAAATGTCCATGTAGCACGGGCTATAGTGAGCCCGTAATTGAGTTCGATTATTCGCGATAACCTTGTTACTGTGGGGTCAAAGTTTTAAATGGAGGTGGGGGTTTCCTCCTTTTCTTCCGTTTCATTTCTGCTTGTTTTAGCACACTGGTGCTAGCACACTGGTGACTTGCACACTGGTGACTAGCGCATTAGTCTTGCTTTAATAACATTATCTTGGTGGTGAATATAGATGCACAGTGTTCACTAGTGTGTCCCATTCTTCAACTGCTTTTCTGACCATTATTGTCGCTGGGGATTTTGCATCTTAATGCAGCTGCTCTTATTGGTTGAATGTTGAGTTTGATGCGCAGGGCTTCAGTTGTTTCACATTCCAGTAAGTAATGTATTAGTGGCGCCTCTGCTTCTGTTCCACAGATATGACACTCTTTAACAATTGGGTTTATTACCTCCCAGCAGCACTTATAACCATGTCTGAGTCTGTGTATGGCTACTGCAATGTCTCTGGATATCTTTTTGTCAGGCTTGAGAGAGGAGTACCCAGTGGCTTGTTCGTTCCACATCGCAGTGGGTCTGCCTTCCACTACTTTGGCACTGTGGCGACATTTGGTAGTTGGGAGTATTTTCTTCATGATTTACTCCTTAACCCGTGAAAAACTTTGAGGTATTTTAACCTGTACAACAGGTATAACAATGGCAGTTTTTGCTAGTGAGTCTGCCTTTTCATTACCATCTATGCCACTGTGACCTGGTGTCCAATCCAATTTAGGGCGATTGACAGCCCTAGATGGTGTACTTCTTTTCTTTTATGTAGGATTTCTGTAATGGGTTGTATATTATATCTGTGCCTGCTGGATAACAATGCCTGATTTAGCGTCGTTATGAATGATGACATCATGTATATTATTCTCAAATGTATAATTTATGGCATCTTTCAGGGCATATAGTTATGTTTGCAATGTTGAGCACCCACTGAACAAATTCACAAGGGCCGTGACGAGGATTCGAACCTGCGTCCGAGAGTATCCCAGACGCTGCCTTAATCGACTGAGCTACGACATGGTCAAAAGGAGTTGAAACCGAAGTTCTACTGAACTTACTGGATCCTGCAGCCTCTCCGAGACACAAACCAGGATTTTACACAGTTCCTGGTTTTTACACAATTCAGGAATTGTGTAAAATCCTGGTTTGTGTCTCGGAGAGGCTGCAGGATCCAGTAAGTTCAGTAGAACTTCGGTTTCAACTCCTTTTGACCATGTCGTAGCTCAGTCGATTAAGGCAGCGTCTGGGATGCTCTCGGACGCAGGTTCGAATCCTCGTCACTGCCCTTGAGGATTTGTTCATTTGATGCATCACGCAATTGTGATTTCTGTGTGTAATAATGAAGTAAATTTGGAGCTAAAATATCTGTAACGTGTCTGTTATTGTAAAATGTTTACTATTGACTGGGGGGCTCGACGGCTGAGTGGACAGCTTTCGGGATTCCTAGTCCTAAGGTTCCGGGGTCGATCCCTGGTGGAGGCGGAAACAAACAGGCAGAGTTTCTTTCAAGCTGGTGCTCCTGTTCACCTTGCAGTAAATAGATACCTGGGAGATAGACAGCTGCTACGAACTGCTTCCTGGGGATGTGTAACAAAAAGGAGGCCTGGTCGAACCGGGTCGCGGGGACGCTCCCGAAATCATCTCAAGATAACCTCATGATTGCATAGAACCAAGAAATACACATCAATAGAGTTCAAAACATATTTATTTAACTTCAACAAAATTACCATTAACGTTCATAAATAGTTCACGGCGCGTTTCCAAAGATGTCTTAACTGTTAACTTTACGGACGAGCGTCTCATTAATTAGCCAGTTACTGGGGAGGACCGTAGCTGGCAGAGGGACCAGAGGTCTTACCGCGGGCGGCGGCAGCATCTTCAGCAGCAGCGAAGGCGATCTGGTCCAGCACGAACTGGGGGATTGGGTGGGGGAAGGCAGGAGCCACTGGCAGCAGGTCAGACTGGGGCTGGTAGCCGTTCTCGTCGGCGACGAACTTAACGTGGACGGGAGTGCCGTCAGGAGCAGTGTAGCTGAGGAGAAGATAACATTCCTGAGCATAAATCTGTGTCTGTATGTTATTTTAGAAAGTCGTCAACATACAGACTACATTGTGAACTCTCATTTAATTAATATCAACAATGTACTTACGAGTAAGAGCCAGAGCTGGCGATGGCACCAGAGGCTCCTGGAGCGCCAGCTTCTGACACCACGATGCCGTTGCCAGTCTCCACGTCAAGTTTGTAGCCGCCGTAATCCCCCTGCACAAAATCGTGCCTGATAATGGGCACCTCCTCGCTGGAGCCACCGTAGCGGGTAGGAGCCTGAGGGGCACCGTACTGGGGGGCGGCGGCGGCCACGGCCACAACGACGGCGAGAATAACCTGAAGGATCAATAACATGAATTTACTGAAAACTGCAAAGTCAGGCTTGAGGTCAGCATTTAATTTTATCAGACTATTGTCAACCGGGGTCTGCTATCGTCCCTCTAAATAAACCAGAAGCTGGAGTTAGGTATCAATCACCTCACCCGATCCTTCGGAACTCCCTTCCATTAAGGTGATTAGGTGAATCGTATAGCGAGGTGAACCCCACACATATATATATCTATGTTTCTGCATGTAAGCTTTAACTTGACAATAAAGTGTCTTTAGTGCATTCCTGAAGATATCACATTACTGACTTAATTCTTAGAAATATAGTTAAACGATTAAATTGTTTAGTGTTTCTTCACCCTCTAAATAGTGAAAGGTATTTTACGTAAAATATCTATAAAAAAAAATTAACTTCAATCACACTGCTGTTGTGTTTAATGACATATATATAAGAGAAAACTTTTTCCCAATATAAAAATATATATATGTATGTGTATATATATATATATATATATATATATATATATATATATATATATATATATATATATATATATATATATATATATATATATATATTATTAAAATATGACCGAAAAAGTAAGATTAATAATTCTAACACGAATTTTCTCAATTTTCCTTATGTTTCTTTTTACTGATGACGGTAATTTAAAAATCAATTCTCCAAAATTTTGGAGAATTGATTTTTAAATTACCGTCATCAGTAAAAAGAAACATAAGGAAAATTGAGAAAATTCGTGTTAGAATTATTAATCTTACTTTTTCGGTCATATTTAATAACATATGTCTACAGGAAAGACTGCTACCAAAATATACTAATATATATATATATATATATATATATATATATATATATATATATATATATATATATATATATATATATATATATATATAATTTGGTTAGCATTATCTATGTACGTATTTTTCACAGAAATTAAGAGACATTATGACCTCGCGTCTTAAAGTTTTATCTCTCTCAATATCCAGAGTTAAGATATCACAATCACACACTTACAGTCTTCATGTTGGTTGACTGTGCAGGTGTGGTTCAGTAGCAGCAGTGAACATCCCATTTATAGCGGCAGCAGGAGACACAGTTGCCAGATTTGCTTCACTTACGTTAAGATCAGGTTTTTCCACGACCTTGTGTATAACGGCGGTAATGACTTCACATCTTCGCAGTTATAGTTTTTGTATATAACGAGAGGAATGCCCTTCCCTCGAGAACGTCCAATAGGTGACACTGACCTTCAACTGAGCTTACTTTCTCCAATACCAAGCAATGATAAAAACTGTAAGAAAAATGATTTAATTGCAAGAAACGTTATGTTTATGCAATCAGAAGCTTTTCTGACTAGACTCGGATATAAATTGATATTATGTTAGTGTAAGCTGTGGACATTTATATAATGGAGATTATATATGCTTAAATTTTATATTTTCACAGTGTTTTGCAATGAAATACAGTCGTGTCACAGGTCTGGGTCCCTCTCTTAGGTTCATGGCTTCATTTACCTCAATGACACATTCAAATATAGATGACAAGTACAGATAACATAGGTGTACGTTTCTCATTCTCATTATCTTAAAAAAAAGCCATGGAAGATTCGAAGTGTATTATGCAGTTAACATTGATTTTCAGTAATTGTGCTAATTCAATCCACAATTTAGTGTTCATGCAGCCCTGCTGCTCCTGACGTCGTTGTGAAGTTCGTCGCCGACGAAAACGGCTACCAGCCCCAGTCTGACCTGCTGCCAGTGGCTCCTGAGTTCCCCCACCCAATTCCCGACTTCTTCGTGGAGCAGATCGCCTTCGCTGCTGAGGAAGACGTGGTCTCTCCGACAGCTAAGGCAAGGTCAACAGTCAAGTTATCTTTCAGAAGCTTTCAGTTAACTATTTATCTACGTTCGTGATATTTTGTGCTGACGATACATTTCTGTTGTCTTTTCATTGTCTTTTTATTATCTGGTTATAATCCTTACAGATGTCAGTAGAACGCATTGTATTCTACTGTCGTAGTGGTTTCTTGCTAATTATACAATGAATTAAATTACTTACACTAGCAAAGCCAATGAATTTGCAAATTTCTAAACTGTTGATTTCAATGTATAATTACATTAGCTTAGCACTTTCTCCGCCTTACCTCACTTGAGTATTAAAGCCAGCCTGTCGTCCTTAAAAGTGTTCATGAAAAGGTAGATTCACTAGTAAAAATTGCTACTGCTTTAACTGTTGTACAGATAAAAATACCTCCAAGTTTCTCACAGATTAAGGAGAAAATCAAGAAGAAAATACTCCCAACTATCAAAAGTTGTTACAGAGCCAAAGTAGAGGAAGGCAGACCCACTGCAATATGGTAGCAACAAATCACTGGATACTACTCTCTCAAGCCTGGCAAAAACCTATCCAGAGACATTGCAGTAGCCATACACAGACTCAGACTTGGCTACAAGTGCTGCTGGGAGGTAATAAACTCAATACATAAAGAATGTCATATCTGTGGAACGGATGCAGAAATGCCTCTATTACATTACGTACTGAAATATGAAACAACTGAATCCCTGCGCATCAAACTTAACATTCAAGAGACAAGAGCAACTGCATTAAATGCAAAATCCATAGCGACTACAATGGTTAAAAAAGCAGTTGAAGAATGAGACTCACTAGTGAACACTGTGCATCTATATCTGCCACCAAGATAATGTTATTAAAACAAAAGACTAAAATCAGTTCGAAAAGAAGGAAACTCTACCTTCATTTAAAACTTTGACCCACATATCAGAGTAACAAGGTTATCGTGAATACCCGAACTCAGTTACGGGCTCACTATAGCCCGTGCTACATGAAAACCAATTTCCGGGTAGCTGAATCTAAAACAACAAGATCCTTCAATGTTACGGGCTCACCAAAGCTCTGTGCTACATGGAAATTTTAGTCCTGAGTTTCAAAAACTCGGGACTGTTGTCGTTGTTGTTTAAGATTCGCTACTTGGAACAAAAAGTTCCAAGTAGCACGGGCTATGGTGAGCCGTAGTGGACTTTTTTTTAACTCGGGACTGAAATTTAAAACAATTTAAAACAACAACATCCTTAAACGACAGGCCCAGAGACACTTTAAGATGTTACACGACCAAACACCACATTCACTGCAAACATCTACCACCTACGGGCTACTCATGTCCGTGTCACCTCTTGTGGTGGCTTATTCTTCACCAATCAATCAATCTTTAAATAACGTACGGGCAACTTATGCCCGTGCCACTTCTTGGGTGGCTTAATCTTCATCGATCATCACTTTATATTAAAATCATTAAATATTGACGCATTTACAGTTACAGCCTCACTCCTGTGCCAGGTAAGTCCACAACGGGCTCACCGTAGCCCGTGCTACTTGGAACTTTTGTTCCCAGTAGCTGAATCTAAAACAACAACAACATGACGCATTTACCGTTTTGTGTCAAAACCTACACTGATTCACTTAACCCATCGAGAACGATACACATGAATCCTAGAAGCATGCAGTATCCACACATACCTGCTGCCTGAAGCTTCCTATCTGAATGCCTCTAAATATTACATCCAAGCATGACTCACTTGACCGTGAAGAAGCTACGCTAACTAAGCGGCTGCACATTACTGAGCAGAATATGGGAGGATAAATAATAGCCCTGAACAACGGATATACTTGTCCTCTTGATATTAACCCTTACTGTTTACTTAGGCTTTGTTGACTTATTATTGTGACGATATTTACGCTTTTTGTTATTCAAATTATGCGGCTATTGGCGTCGGTAAAATAATTGGGGAAGAAATTATTTAGTAAGGTATATTTAGCGATATTATGTATGTATTTTCAAATGAAAAGAAGAAAACATGATATGGGCGTGTTGTTGTCGCTGGAGTTAGAGCCAAGTTTCGTATATATATTCACTGGAACGACTCAACCAAATAGTGTGCACTGGCAAGTGAATGTTGCTTTTACATATGGAGATATTATAAATATTTGCATTTCTGTTAATATCGAATATAGGAAAAATATAAGCATGTTTCCTACTATCTTTTAACTTTAAGTATATGGTGTATTTTTATATTTAGAGTACAAAGAATATTAAAACAGCAGAACATTGTTGGTGGATCTAATTACAAAAAAAATTGTTTTATGAACAAATGTTCCATTAAATGAAGTTGCAAAGTCCAAGTTTAACGGGTCTAACCAGTGGACCTCATGGTAAATTAAATAAATATTATTGGAAAATGGCCCTAAAGGAGAAACTATTGCCATGCTACTAAACAGCAAACTGTTGTTATGTGTATATAGTGATATATAGTGTTAGACGAGAACAGACATGCTATAGCAGCTAGCAAACTTAACGGCAAACTTGCGCTAACACCCAGATTGGACAGAAAGTCGTGAATAGCCGCCGATCCCCAGACAACATGGAGACCTGCAGCACTATCGGACACAACTCCTCCAAGCTAGTGATCACTACGAGCAATAAACAGTTTGCAATCAAGTAATAACGTGCGTGTCTTGGAAGCTAGACGAAAGGGAGCCGGTCGGCCGAGCGGACAGCACGCTGGACTTGTGATCCTGTGGTCCTGGGTTCGATCCCAGGCGCCGGCGAGAAACAATGGGCAGAGTTTCTTTCACCCTATGCCCCTGTTACCTAGCAGTAAAATAGGTACCTGGGTGTTAGTCAGCTGTCACGAGCTGCTTCCTGGGGGTGGAGGCCTGGTCGAGGACCGGGCCGCGGGGACACTAAAAAGCCCCGAAATCATCTCAAGATAACCTCAAGAAGAAGATAGACGTAGATATATAAGAATACTTAGCAAGAGGGTAAATATAAAAATGTTGTGGATTCCTTCTCACATTGACATGCAGGAACATGACAAAGTTGACACCCTTGCTAAGGTTGCAGTAAATAAAAACAGTATTGAACGGAATCTTGAGTTATCAAATAGGTCCCTTAAAAGTGTCATTAGACGAGAACTCCTGGATGAATTTGAAGAAAGTAGAACAGTGCAAACTGG
>WNGS01163555.1:7006378-7062123 GCA_020271785.1 Procambarus virginalis
AACTAGCAGGTCCATTGTTCTCACAATGAATATGTGTGAAGTAAAAACATGTGTATGGTGCAATAACAAAGTCAGTAGACTAACAGATGTTGTCACAGCTCGTATAAAACTTGGCTACAAGTATCTCTGCCAGTCCGGCTTTTATAGAGATCTAGATGAAGTAAAGTGCAAAGTGTTTGGACAAAGACAGGGACACACACTAACGAACACTATATCTTGGATTATAGTAAAATGGAGCCATTTAGAGATAAATCTAAGCTCATCTCGGTATGATATGGCAACCTATCTTATTACCATGGATAAATAGCCTGGAAATCTTTGCACTGTATTCACATTTCGCTTCCAGTAGATGTAAAGACATATGAGATTTCAGAAACAATTAGTGTTATTGTGAGGACTAATTAATAAACAGAAGCGTCCCCTATGACTCCTGTACATCTCCCCATTGGGTCAAACTATTATGTATAGCGATAAACCCCTACCATTAATGTATGATGACTTACTGTAATATGTAGCTCTTGAGAATACGCACTTTCTCTGTAACTACGACTGACCATTGTAACTATAGGTGTGAAGGATTGATGAAATTGTTTAGTGCAATATTCTAAGATGAGGTCTGATAAGACCAGCTCCTGCTGTGTGGGTGCCTGGGGGGGGCTGTAATGCTTGTGTGCGCTACCGCTCACAGGATGGTATGTTGGTGCACAATAAACTAGCCCCTCGGCGGCAACAATCAGTCAATCAAGCTAGTGAAGGAAGCTGGCTTCACAGTTCGAGCAGCCGTAGCCAACAAGAGCACCAACACACTTTCTAGATAAAAAAATCGTAAATGCCAATTCCTACATTAATAAATTAATAAAAAAGAAGGAATTGGCACGAAATTGATAAACTTGTAAAAAGGTAAAATGATCCAGGAGAATGTGCTGTCGAACCTAGAATGTTCTAACAACAACCAGATTTCTCAATATGCGAAAACAACTGTGTGTGTGTTCTCTCGCAATAGAGATGAATTTTTTGCAATAAACAACAACTTGTGTTTGGTAATGAAAATAACATCGGATCCATATAATTATTAAAACACATTCGCATTGAAACTAGTGATTCTTTGTTCGTTGTCTTTGTATGAATTCAAAGAACAGCTGCTCACATTAAATGATTGGATTGCACTTAGTTGTACAGAGTTAAAGAAACTGTAGCAGTTTTCCCTCACCAGGCAGATACCCCACCAATAAACTTATCAATCAGAACTTATCATAGGACTAGAGACACTGACGACTCTATCACTTTGGCAACGTGCAGGATGAGAAGTGAAGTAATTTTACTGAACCAAATGGCAATAAAATTTAGAGAACTGTTAATTAATAATCAGGCATCAACCTTACGAGTTGCAATGTTAGCGCTACTCGAAGCGTTCAAGGTTATTGCAAACACTGCTCTAAATACCTTCGTCTCCAACTTGATCTCTTTATTACCAGCTTCAAATAGTTTATAATCAAACTGTACATTCTTATCATTGAAGACAGACATTGCGAAGAGGTCAGCGCAGTGGGCTCACAACTGAAAAAAACTCGGTTCGATTCCGCAATATGACGGACACGTCTGGTCACCTTTCCCTACACTGATTGCAAACTTTTCACCATCAGTAAATATAAGCAGTAAACGAGCACCTGGGAGATAGGATGCCATACTGAGGTCTGTCGTTGGCCTAGGGGAGGATCTCGGTAAGCCTAACAAACCTCTGTTCCCGACAATGAAAAAACCAAACAAAAAAAGAAACAAGCATAATTAATCAAAGAATAATATGTGAACCGCATATATAGACTCCGGATCTTCCAAGAATTTCTTTAACATAAAAAGATTGAGAAACGTACTTATATTATCTGTACTTGTCCTCATCTATGTCTTAAGGTGTGCATTGAGGTCAATGAACCATGAACTTACGAGAAGGACCTAGACCCGTGACACGTTTGTATTTCATTGTCTAACACTGTGAAAATATAAAATTTAAGCATATATAATCTCAATTTTATAGTATTTTTGTTAAGTAGAGTCAAACACCTTTGTATCCTATCACTATAGATTCTCCAGAACATTTTTAAGTCAAAACTCTTGCCATGCTTCAGTAAATAAGAAAACAATAAATATAATCTTCAGCTGGTACAACAACACTAAAAAGTGTTCCAGGGCGAGAGATCGCAGAAGAGTTTAACACAGTGAAATATATCAAAGACAATATGGGACAAATAACAAAATCAGTTGACTAACAGAGTTTGTTCCATCTGAAATTAGACTGTACTGCAAGTATATCTAACAGTTCAACTTGAATGGTGGAACTAGATCATATGAAATGTAAAGAGCGTTAATAACACTAGGAAGTCACACATTTCAGAACTGCAACTTAGACTATGTAAGATGTATTCAATCTAAGCTTACGTTGCAGTAAATCGTAGGTTCTCTTTATTGTAAAGAATATAATTCCAGAAATTATTAATCGTATCCATTTTTTGTCTTAGTAAACAAAGGAAAATATACAGCGCAAAGCACAGCTAACTTTGTGTCACTCTGCCAATACACTGCAATATGATCTAGTGACGACGTTGAAGAAAACATGTAACTATTATAATAAATTATTAACTCCCATATTGCAATATTAAATTATTATACTAAAAGTACAGTACAGTGAACACAGTAGTTCGTTAGCAAACAATGTTTACTATATATATATATATATATATATATATATATATATATATATATATATATATTATATATATATATATATATATATATATATATAACTGCAAGCTAATTGCAAGTGGTAAATAACTTACCCTGGGGTACTGATTAAGAGCTTCTGTGCATACTGTACTCATTTCTTTTTCAACAGCTCACAGGACTAAGTCATGTAAGAATAATAGGAAATTATATTGTAGACGAAGCTGCGATGAACATGGGGGTGTGTAATAAAGTAACCCCCATGGGCGGCAATAATCCATGAAATCCATAAAAAATATATACAGCTTCAAACAACCTCCAGCAATCACTTAAGCAACACCCTCTACAAGTCAACTGTCAAATATCAACACGAGGAAAATGCAGTGTGTGTTGTGTGTGTGTGTGTAGTGTGTGTGTGTGTGTGTGTGCTGTTGTGTGTGTGTGTGTGGTGTGTGGTGTGTGTGTGTGTGGTGTGGTGTGGGTGTGTTAAACACATGTCTATTCGTTTGGCTGCGAATTTTCCGTTAAACGATGGAATTAGAACCTATCAGCTTCGCATGACCTTTGAAAACCAGCCATCGAACAGAAGACTCAACTTTCTCTCCCAATGGCATCTGTACAGAAGGGCCGTAAAGTACATACCAGAACGACTTGTGACTGCGAGAACCAGGAACCACCTCACGGAACCCGAAGGGTGTTAGACAACAACACGTAAGAAGACATTCAAGACTGCCAACCCCGTGCTACTTGCCACGCTCCTGTGCCAGGTAAGCTACGGGCTCACCATAGCCCGTGCGACTTGCCCGCTCCTGTGCCAGATAAGCTACGGGCTCACCATAGCCCGTGCCCGTGCTACTTGGAACTTGTTCTGAATAGCTGAGTCTATAACAACCACAATAACGACTGCCAACCCAAGTAACCTTTCTTAAAATATAGAAGGGAATGAGACCTTCCTGACCCATCTAGAGCTGAAAGAATTATAACCTGCAAGTGATGTAAACATGTTTTCTTTCAGTCCAGCAAAACCCAGACTTGATGCATCTCGGAGAGACCAGCAACTTCCGCAAGGGTAAGGTACGATAATTATAAGGAGAAAGTACTAAGCCATTTGTTAACATTTGGAGAGATATGATTGTAGGTTTACAGTTTACAGAACATTTCAATGTGTAAGACCTTAGCTTTAGTAAACTAATGGAAGACTTCTGAAAAAGTATGAAAGTATGACAAGGTGAAAGTTAAATGTCACCAATTAGTTGCATAAGGAAACTGTTCATAAATACGTCTAACAAATCACTAGTAGAGAGTTTTTTATAGTATTGAAATGTAGTTTAAGTAATGAGGATTCATTACAAGTGTGAATTATATTGATCATTAAGGAGCTTGTCTGTCTGGGTACCTCACCGCAGATGTTGATGTATTTTGTTACGCCATGTCCTTAATGTTCAGGGTGATACTCAACTGCTGATCCAATTTGCATTCCAAAGCAAATAACAACAGTATAGTTCAAGAATGTTCAAATTTGATGCATCTAATGCAAAACAAACCAATTTCTCATCATGATATTATCTGATGAGAACAATTATCAGATATTATCTAGTGTAGCCCAGGAAAGAAAGTAAGAAAAAATTCGTGAACATGTTTTAAAATAGACTGTGTGTATTAAATGACAAATCGCGCCCAATAACTAGGTTATGGAAGCAATATTGTGTTTTGTTTCATAGGCTAACATCAGAAAATTTACCATAGTCAAGGTTTAGTGCTAACTCGAGCCCTCTCTTAGTAGAAAGACATTTCATTCCATAGCTTATAAAAAGAGCTATAATGGCGCGGCTGTGAACCCATAACAGCCGTACAAATGGTCGTGGAGAAGCTTGATCCTTACCGTAAGTAAAGCATAATTGGCAACTGACTTCCACCCTGTTATTTCCCCTGAATTTGTTTTTGTGGTGATCATATCTCCCCTTACGACTCTGTCTTTCATGGACGTGAGGTTTAGTTCCCGTAGCCTTTACTCGTAGCTCAAACCTCTCAGTTCCTGGACTCGTCTGGTGGAATACCTGTGAATCTTCTCTAACTTTTTTTTCTGTTTAACTAGGTATGGACTCCAGGCTGCAGCTGCATATTCCAGGATTGGTCTGACATAAATGGTATACAAGGTCCTGAACGATTCCTTAGACAAGTTTCTAAATGCAGTTCTTATGTTGGCCAGTCAAGCATATGCCGCTGATGATATCCTTTTGACGTGGGCTTCTGGGGACAGGTTTGGTGTGATATCAACCCCCAGATCTTTCTCTATTTGACTCTTGCAGGTTTTCACCTCCCAGATGGTACATTGTGTTCACTCTCCTGGTTCCTTCGTCTAATTTCATTACTGTACACTTTCACAGTTATACTTTAGTAGCCATTTTCTAGACCATTCCTCCAGTTTGTCTTGTAGTTTCTGTCTTTCTTCATCTGCTTTGATTCTTCTCATAATTTTTGTATCGTCAGTAAACATTGAGAGGAATGAGTTCATACCTCCAGGAAGATCACATGTATCAGTTTACATATATCAGAAACAGGATGGATTCAAGAATAGAGCCTTGTGGGACTCCGCTGGTGACATCTCGCCACTCTGATGTTTACCCACCTCACAGTTACTCGCTCTTGTTGTTGTTGTTTTAGATTTAATTACTCGGAACAAACGTTCCAAGTAGCACTGGCTATGGTGAGCCCGTAGTGGACTTACAGTTCCGCTCCTGTGCCAGGTAACTATTGGGACAGTGTAGTTACTCGCTGTTTTCTGTTGCTTAGATCTCCCTTATCCACTGGAGTACCTTACCTTTTACTCATGCCTGTTTCTTCTACGTTTGAAACAGCCTTTTATTGGGAACTGTCAAAGGCCTTCTGACAATCTAGGAAAATGCAGTCTGACCACCCTTCTCTTTCTTGCCTAATTTTTGTCGCCTGGTCATTGAATTTTTTTTAAGCCAGTGAGGCACGGATTTACCATTCCTGAACCCATGCTGTGGGTTGTTACAAATCTATTTCCCTCCAGATGTTTTACGAGCCGTTTCCTCGCGACCTCCATCACCTTGCATGGTATACAAGTTAGGGAAACTGGCCTGTAATTTAGTGTCTCTTGCCCTTCACCCTTTTTGTATATTGGGACTACATTAGCTGTCCTCCACCATTCCGGTAGGTCTTCTGTTTCCGGTGACCTGTTATACACCATAGAAAGTGGCACACTTAGTGCTTCTGTGCCCTCTTTTAGTATCCATCGTGAGATTCTGTCAGGCCCAACAGTGTTTGTCACATTCAGCTCCAACAGATTCCTTTTCACCTCATCACTGGTGAGCTCAAATTTCTCCAAGGTTGGTTAGTTTGTCGCCTCCTCTCTTAGTACATGGGCTTCTCCTTGCTCTATTGTGAAGACCTCCTGGAATATCTTGTCGAGTTCTTCACACACTTCCTGTGTGTGTGTGTGTGTGTGTGTGTGTGTGTGTGTGTGTGTGTGTGTGTGTGTGTGTGTGTGTGTGTGTGTGTGTGTGTGTATGTATGTGTGTGTGTACTCACCTAGTTGTGCATGCGGGGGTTGAGCTCTGGCTCTCTGGTCCCGCCTCTCAACCGTCAATCAACAGGTGTACAGGTTCCTGAGCCTATTGGCCTCTATCATATCTACACTTCAAACCGTGTATGGAGTCAGCCTACACCACATTACTTCCTAATGCATTCCATTTGCCAACCACTCTGACAACCACTCCGTGTGTGCGCGTGTAGCTTCTAGATCCTAGATAGAGTGGTTTATAATCCAGCCTCCTAGTGCTACTCCTGTGGTGGAAACACCTGGAAGAGGAGGGCATCTGCATGAGGAACCTATCCACCTATTCCTCCTCAACACACACAAACACACACTGACACTGACAGGGTAGATAAAGACAGACTATTTAACTCGAGGGGCACACGCACTAGGGGACTCAGGTGGAAACTTGGTACCCAAATGAGTCACAGAGACGTTAGAAAGAACTTTGTCTGTGCCAGAGTAGTTAACAGACGGAATGCATTAGACAGTGATGTGGTGGAGGCTGACTCCATACACAGTTTCAAATATAGATTTGATAGAGCCCAGTAGGCTCAGGAATCCGTACACCTGTTTACAGTTGAGAGGTGGGACTAAAGAGCCAGAGCTCAACCCTCTCAAGCACAACTAGGTGAGTACACTACCCCTTATCCTCTCCCCCCCCCCCTTCCACACCTCCTTTAACCAGTTTGCTCCACCCAGTTCACTCCTCTGCCACTGTTGTTCAGTCCTCTGTTACCCTCTGGCCTGCCCTGCGCGCCCCGTCTCCACCTCCTGCCTTCCACTTGGGGTTTCATTTTTTTTCTTTCCTAGTTAATTTTTCATCCTTGACCCGTTTTATGTGCCATTTAACTGCCTTTATTTGTGTCTCCATTCAAGTTTCATCTCATTCATTAATAATTATCCTTTCATTTTAAATTTTCAAGATATTATTGCACCTGTGTTATTCCGTTCTCTTAGACGCATTCTTTAGCTAAACTCATTATGTATTAACGTGACCAATTATCCTAACTGTCAATTTATGGCCATCACTTCTGCTTTTACAAGAAGAGTTTTGAATGTATTGCCTCGTACTGCTCTTTTAGGATGTTTTCTTTTCTCTCGTATAGCTTGCTGTTGCAATTTCAAATGTTTTTAGTAAAAACTTTTTTTAGGAGCCTCTTACACGCTGTAATCTTCTTTCTGGTTACCAACACGGGTTGAAAGACGCTCGTTCTGCACATACAGTCCCGTGCTTGTTCGGCCTCGCTTCATTTGCCCCGACACCGGTTATTTCCTAGGCTCGAGACGTGGCATTGCACAATTCTTTATACTGCTGGCTACCATCCTTGGGTTTTCCCACTCTCTGTAAGCTCAATTCTAACTTCCTCAGCAAGTGATGCATCTCAGCTGTTCTAGATGGTTCGTCATTTGCCTGTTCCTCAGTCAGCTGCGGCGCTGAGCAAGGCTGTGTACTCCCTCCCATACTGTTTCCTTGTTTATTAACATCCCCGTCCTGCTCTAAAGATTTGCTCATTTAATACTATCCTGTACTGTACTGATAATTCTATCTCGCGCTGTTCTTCATACTTCAGATATAACCCTTCTGCATCTCTTACTGAATCTGGAAACTCTGCATTGCAATCTTATTAAGGAATCGCTCTTTAAAATTGCAATTAATACTTTCTCATTTTGTCCGGGAACAGGCAGCCTGTATACATGTTAGGCTGATGTCGAGGTCACCCCGCCACCTCCTGCTCCAACTACTGACCCTCCACAGGATGCAACTCCACAACAGTTGAACAACTCCCGGTGCCTATTTACTGCTATACAAACAGACGCATCAGATGAAAGGAAGCGTGCCCAACGGCTTATGCCCCTCTAGGGATTCGAATCCGGGATTCCCGATTTAAATACGAGAACGAAGGCATCTGTAATGCCTAGAACCATTATATTAAAACGAGTCTTCAGATTTACATTTCCTTATATTGATATGTTCTAGCATAAATCTGCCGACTAGAAATATCACAAAAACAAACAAAACTTAAATACGAATATTTGTATTTTTATTATTTGTTTAACCTGACTGGATACGAGTATTTTTGGATGAAAATGTTATCGAAATATTATTTGTTTGGTATCATTGGGAAGAGCAGACAAAGTCCTATAAATGGGATTGATTTAAATCATTTTTTTCTTAATAATAAAAGCAAAATTCATAAATTTTGAGTTTAAATTTTGGGGGTAAAATTTAAAATCTACACACTTTTTTTAATGTTTTATTACGTTGTGTTAAAAATGAATGACAATCGGTTCAAACTGAGGGAGGTAATGAAGCAGAAGGTTAAAACTGGAGTCTGGAGATATATAAAAGTTTTCCCACCACAAAAGGACAGCGTCATATATCCCGCACAATATTCCTTACATTTATATTACTTACTTTCCCATGATTCGTATTTGCTTAACCTGATTATGCTTATGTGTTTTATGTTCTCGATTTCAAGAAAATCGAACCAAAACAAGGAATACTAGTTGGCAACGGTCCTAGTAATATCCGCGTTTTTTGTCCTGTTGTCGGTGTTTTATAATGGAAAACAAAGTACTTATGGTTGTCTGATTTTTATAGAAAAAAAATAAGCTCTAAATGTGTCTCGAGAAACGGACTTTCTAATGGTTAAAAATCAAGGTGGGAAAAATCAATAAAGTTCGGTAGCTTCTAATGCCATATTTCTGGAATCGTCTTTGCAAATTACTCACATTTAATTCAAATAAACACATTATTGTTCTATTGCAGTAAAAATAATCCTACTCTTTATAATTATCAACATTACTCCTCTTTCAACGTCGTCGGGTTGGCAGTAGTTTCTGAATTGTCTTGAAAATATTGTATTCAACAATTATCAAGAATGCCTCATAAGCAAAAAATCGTTGGTTTTGTGATGAATTTAGAAGATATGCAGAAACAATTTTATTTCTCATTTGCAACAGACCAACAAAAATATGTTGACGTTGCATTGTTGCCTGCAGCACTACTTTCACAGCTGAGGAAGCATCCCACAGTCAAATTATTTACGTAATTCAGATAGCTACTTTGTGTCATTGCACTTCACCTGACCTCATAAGAGTCAGTAGCCTCTTATTGCCACAAAGTTGCATATTTTTCTTTTAACGTTTCTTGCAACTCCATTAGGTTCAGTGAGGTTAAGTTAGGCTATATTTGGTTATGTTTGTTTACGTTAGGATAGGTATGGTTAGGTTTGCCAGGGTGTAGGACGCTGATTTTTCGCAGTTTGTTGTTCTTTATATATAGTCTAAATAAATAGTATCTGGGAACAAAAATTATGATGGCAATTTAGTTGGGAATTGAAATCGGATGCTCAAACATTGGACCACCTGGGATCGAACGACGACCCTTCAATATGCATGGCCGTCGCAATACGACTAGGTCAAGTCGATGGCTCTCGACTTGATACGAGAGCCACTTGACTGACTTGTCTATTATACGATAGACAATTCGAATTTCTGTGCCCAAGTAAGACATCGGTTCTTTAATCGGTGGATGAAGATTCTCTCCATAACACGATCACTCCTGTGGTCATAATATCAGTTATATCGTTTATCCAATTCTATAACATGTTCTCCGCCACCTTAAACTTCTCGTTTCTCAGCTGTTGTCATTGTCCTTGATCCCTTGATCCATACACACACATCACACCTGCCTTCACGGAAACTTTTCTTTAGTTGTTTTCATGTTTTATTCCACATGCCTTCTTTTTTTAATACATATAAAACCGTACCTCCAGCCGAAGCACCTCCATCTATATATGCAAGAGAGAATATGTCTTTTTTTGAGGAAAGAGGCCCGACGCTTGAAGGCCTCACCCAACTTTGCAAGGGGAATGGTCTGGGGTAGAGAACTATCATAGGCTAGTTGGGGGTCTGTCCTATAGGTTTTATTATGAGACAGTCGGGCCCTATAGTGACTGACCATCCCACCACGTAATCGGCGAAAGGTGGCTGGTTGACTTCGTAGAGTTCCTCGCTCGAAAACGATGAACTTTAATTCATTATTACATTTTCTGAGACAAAGATACAGTAGAGAGGAGAAGAAAGGAGGAGGAGAGAGAGGGGGAGAGAAGGAAGAGGGGGGAGAGTAGGGTAAGTTTAAACAGAGAGAAGGAGAAGTGGGGAGAGGGGGGGGGATGTTTGACAATAGGAAAGGAGAGTGGGGAGGAGACAAGTAGAGAGGGGGTGAAAGGGAGGAGAGGTGAGAGAGGGTTGTTGTTGTTGTTATAGATTCAGCTACTCGGAACAAGCTCCAAGTAGCACGGGCTATGGTGAGCCCGTAACTTACCTGACACAGGAGCTGGGCAAGAAGCACGGGCTATGGTTAGCCTCGTGGACAGGAGATGTCTCCCGTGGTGAGAGAGGGGGGAGTCGGAGTAAATGTAGAGAAAGGGTAGAGCGAGGAGGAGAGGTATGAGAGGAGAGATGCAGGGAGAGATTGGGGGCAAGAAAGGTGGATAGGGTGGGAGGTTGTGAAAGAGGGGTAGAGATTGAAGGAGAGAGAGAGAGAGAGAGAGGGGGGGGAATAGAAGATGTGGGATCATTGAGAGAAAGTTGGAGAGGGAAAAAAAGGTGCGAGACGGAAAGAGAATGGGGAGGAATAGGGAAAGATAAGTGCGGGGGAATGTGGGAGAGAGGGTGAGGGAGCAAGAGGGGAGACCCGCGGCCCCCGCCAAACACACACCGAAACTACGACGTTGGTACAACGTTCGAACAAGTTTTAACACCTCCTAACCAGTTATAACAACCAATATAGCAAGTTGTAACAACGTTCTAATACGTCATAAACACGTTAAGCCAAGATGTAACAACTTTATTACAAGTTGTAACAAGTGGAAAATAGAGACAATTACGGTTTGTGTTTCCAGGGGGCCGGGCGCAACCGGCTACCCTCCTACTATTATTATTATATATTATATATATTATATTATATTATATTATATATATATATATATATATATATATATATATATATATATATATATATATATATATATATATATTATTATTATTATTATTCTTATTACTCGTCATTCAACGCTGAATGTAAGACTCCTGTTTACCAAAATCCACGCTAATGTACGACTTAGTCAGCCATTCATCTCTTCACCAAAATTGCCTTGCCACATACACACAATATCTTCAGCATATCCTGTTCTGCTATCTTGCCGCTGACAGCTTCCATTACCATAATAAACAAGAGTGGGTTCAGTGCACTGTGGGAGATATCTGCCACGTCAACTACCACTACTACCACAACCCGTCCTCCTAATAGAACAGTCGTATTTTGACGTATACTCTACTTGAGGCAAACAAATCGTCGTACTAGAAAATGGTAACGGCTCGCGAAATTGATATACTATCCCGTTTTCTGTTTTGGATCCTCTGGTAGGTTAGGATAAGGGTACTCTAGTACGACAGTTTCTTAACGTTTGGAGAGTCTTATTGCCGCTGGCACCACCACCTTCAATGCAAATGCATCACTTGAATGTTTACTTCGTATGTTATATTTCTTCTCCAAATTCAGAGATTCAAAGACAATTTTTGTTCTATTATGTACATCGTCAGCCTACAATCTGCTTTACTACAAAATAGCCATTTGCCTTTTTTTTATTCTATTTCTAAATCCCTGCTGGTCTCTGTTGGTCCCTGTTGGTCTCTGTTGGTCTCTGTTCGTCCCCTGTTGGTCCCTGTTGGTCTGTTACTGGGGCCAGATTCACGAACCAGTTACGCAAGTACTTACGAACCTGTACATCTTTCCTTAATCTTTGACGGCTTTGGTCACGTTCATTAAACAGTTTATAACCATGAAAGTTTTCCAGTCAACTGTTGATATTGTTATAAACAGCCTCCTGGTGCTTCGGAGCTCACTAACTGTTTAATAATGTAAACAAAGCCGCCAAAGATTGAGAAAAGATGTACAGGTTCGTAAGTGCTTGCTTAATGCTTTCGTGAATCTGGCCCCTGGTTCTCTAGAGAGATCTTAACGATAATATCTGTGTAATTTATCAGTGATACAACGCTTGTCTACCTCTTTTCATGATAACATCCACGAGTCCTGTTCTGCCTCTAGCACATGGCCGGCCCCAGGCCTGGCAGGCACAGGTCAGGCTCATTACGGTGGGGCCACACGGCGGGGCACACGGTGGGGCCACACGGTGGGGCNAAAAGAAGCTAATGTCTTCATGTATGATTGAACTGTTACTGGTTTTATTCCACAGCGAATAACACAAAATTGCTTGCACATACACACAAACTAATATATATATATATATATATATATATATAAATATATATATATGTTGTACCTAGTAGCCAGAACGCAGTACTCGGCCTATTAAACAAGACCCAATTTGCCTAATAAGCCAAGTTTTTTTGAAGTTATATATTTTTCTAATTTTTTTCTTATGAAATTATAATGCTATCTATTTCATTGTGTATGAGTTAATTTTTTTTTAAATTTGAGTTAATACTAACGTAGATATATGACTGAACCTAACCAACCCTACCTAACCTATCCTAACCTAAACAAACACAACTAAGTCAATAATTTATGTTCTTCATATAACATAATAATAAAAATGCAAAAAAACTAATTGGAAATAATTTATTGAAAATAAAGAAAATCAATTGGACTATTAGGCAAATCGGGCCTTGCATAGTAGGCCGAGAAGTGCGTTCTGGGTACTAGGTCATATATATATATGTGTGTGTGTGTGTGTGTGTATCACGAAAATAAAGACGTGATTAAAAATGTGACTGTCAGACGACGGAGGAAAATTGAAACAGGAATTTCCTTAAGTACTTTCGTATATTAATACATCTTCAGAAGGAGTGGTGTTACAGGTCGAGTACTGGACATAAATAGGCAGGAGAGAATGGTGGAGTGAGGTGAGGTACAATACGTGGACACTGCAGAGGGCCTATTGGCCTATCCGATGCAGCAACCACACACAGGCCCACACATGGATAATTATAGCATAAAATAGTAAATATTTACAATGAATTAGTGAGACAAATGTGTTCCAATGATCCTACTTAAATCGCCCTTTAATTTATCTATTAAAAATAGATTTAAGTTATATAAGCCACTGCTAATGTTCAAATTACTTTCTTTTGTGATCTGTATAAAAGCAGATTCAATTATGTTTCTGTTATAGGTGCTTTTACAATTCGTTATTGAAGAAGCCATCTCCCAAGTTTAAGAATATTGATTCGATTGGTCTCAAGCTTTGTTACCCACTGAGTTTTTTGGAAGTTTGCCGTAGCAAAGCACGTCGTACATATTATAATAATATATGCAGTGAAAGAATTCGCCCAAAGAATGTGTTATGTTTACCATATTTCTCTGGGTTTGAGAATATTGCCAAGGCCTTGTAACTTTTTAATATACATGTTTAATATACATGTTTAATATACATGTTTACAAACCCAGTTTAGCTACGAAAATACTGTTGGTAAGCTATTAGTTAGGAACAGCCCTCGTAGTGATAATTGTGTCATTTATAAAATACCTTGTAAAGACTGTAATAAGTTCTATGTTGGGCAAACATCCAAAGATTTGAAATGTAGAATTTCGCAACATAAATACTATGTAAGACATGACCAATTGTCTAATGCTTTGTTTGTTCATCTGTCAGAAGATACTCACCAAATTGATTGGGAGATGGCTTCTTCAATAACAAATTGTAAAAGCACCTATAACAGAAACATAATTGAATCTGCTCTGATACAGATCACAAAAGAAAGTAATTTGAACATTAGCAGTGGTCTATATAACTTAGATCCATTTTTAATAGATCAATTAAAGGGCGATTTAAGTAGGATCATTGGAACACATTTGTCTCTAATTCATTGTAAATATTTACTATTTTATGCTATAATTATCCATGTGTGGGCCTGTGTGTGGTAGCTGCATCGGATAGGCCAATAGGCCCTCTGCAGTGTCCACGTATTGTACCTCACCTCACTCCACCATTCTCTCCTGCCTATTTATGTCCAGTACTCGACCTGTAACACCACTCCTTCTGAAGATGTATTAATATACGAAAGTACTTAAGGAAATTCCTGTTTCAATTTTCCTCCGTGGTCTGACACTGTCATATATATTATATATATATATATATATATATATATATATATATTATATATATATATATATATATATATATATATATATATATGTGTGTGTGTGTGTGTGTGTGTTGTACCTAGTAGCCAGAACGTCGTACTCGGCCTACTATGCAAGGCCCGATTTGCCTAATAGACCAAGTTTTCCTTAATTTATATATTTTTCTATTTTTTCTTATGAATTTAGAAATCTGTCCATTTCATTATGCATAAGTTAAATGTTTAAATTTGAATTAAAATTAACGTAGATATATGACCTAACCTAACCAACCCTACCTAATCTAACCTAACCTAAACTAACACAAGTCAATAAATTATGTTCCTAATATAATATAATAGTAATAATTCCAATAAACTAATCGGAAACATTTATTGAAAATAAAGAAAATCACTCATTAGGCAAATCGGACCTTGCATAGTAGGCCGAAAAGTGCGTTCTGGCTATTAGGTACGACATATGTATGTATGAGAGACCCTGGGCGCTTGCGGTAAACATGCACTTGAGTTCCTAAAGGAGGTGAGTGAAGAACTCATTAGGCAAACTAGAGACTCATGGACGGCCAGTTTCCTGTTTTAGCTTCTCTACATATTTCCGTCTGCTTCTCAAGGAAAAAGCTTTTTGAATTCGGGAGTTACAATTCGGGAATTATATATCTTCTCTCTCCATTTTTATTTTTGTTTACTTCATTTTAGAACTCCAGTTGGTCGTTAGGCATGATTTTCCTTCCATAAATCCAGGCAAATCGGACCTTGCATAGTAGGCCGAAAAGTGCGTTCTGGCTATTAGGTACGACATATGTATGTATGAGAGACCCTGGGCGCTTGCGGTAAACATGCACTTGAGTTCCTAAAGGAGGTGAGTGAAGAACTCATTAGGCAAACTAGAGACTCATGGACGGCCAGTTTCCTGTTTTAGCTTCTCTACATATTTCCGTCTGCTTCTCAAGGAAAAAGCTTTTTGAATTCGGGAGTTACAATTCGGGAATTATATATCTTCTCTCTCCATTTTTATTTTTGTTTACTTCATTTTAGAACTCCAGTTGGTCGTTAGGCATGATTTTCCTTCCATAAATCCATGTTCGTGTTTGTTCCCAAACCTAATGATCTCTAGGTGTTCAGGTAATCATATCCTTATCTTTGTTTCAAGTGCTTTGGAGGGATGATTGCCAGCGTTATTGGTCTGAAGTTAAGTGCCTCATCTCTATCCTCATTCCTTTATATTGGTACCACATTTTCCATCTTCCAGCAGCTGCGCTAATCTCCCTTCTAAACTGAATCATTGAATATTATAGCCAGCGGTACGCTGAGGCCTGTGTGGTTTCTTTTAACGTCCATAGTGATTCATTGTCTGGTACAATAGCTTCAGTTTCTTCTACTGATGCTAGATGTTTCATAATTACTTCCGCTGTTACCAGCCATTTGCCAGTCTCTCATCGAGAGTTACCTCCTCCCCCTAGCACTGGGAGTTGTTCAAGCTCTGTCTTAAACAACTCCACTAACATTGGCATTTGCTTCCTCACAAATTGCCTTGTCATTTCTAGTATGCTCTCCTCTCTTCCTGTGTAGTTTAGTCACTCGTTTATTCTCTATCATTTTCGTACGTTGATGTGCAGTCATTCCCGGTGGCTTGTTTGCTTTCCGTGCAATAACATTTTCAGTAATTTACAGTACTTTTTATGACAGTACTTCTATGTTTAAATATTCGTTCCTGGCCCTGTTGCATATACTCCGGTTCTCTTCTGTCCTGTACTTAATATTAATTGTGTGTATGTGTGTTCGCTAATTTAATTCCATTAAGGGGAAATCTGTATGTCTTAAATTGGCTATATACTGTACTACAATTTGAGGGTCAGGCTCTTAAACGGCGTCAGTAACCACACTGCGAATCCTACAACAACTCAACCCCAGGCCAACCTCTCTCTCTCTCTCTCTCTCTCTCTCTCTCGCTCTTCTCTCTCTCGCTCTTCTCTCCAATATGTATTCATAATCTCTAGCTTAGTCTTCAGGAGATAACATAGTCATGGTCGACAGAGAAACAGGTGTACAAGCGGGCAATGAACTATGTTAAAGTTTCCCTCACATTCCACCATAGTGTGTGAAAATTTATATATGAACAACAACACTTTTTCCTTCCTCACTAGATATTTACACTCTGCCTGAAAAATACTCGGTGCGAAAAGATAAACAAAGTAGCCTATGTTCTCCCATGTTTCCTTATGATGAAACAAGATCTGGAGCACGAGGGAGGAGCATGTCGCTGTGTACTGCCATCCTGGCCAATAGTGGAGACCCGTGTCTCTGTACTCGCCTAGTTCTGCTTGCGAGGGTTGAGCTTCAGCTCTTTGGTCCCGCCTCTCATCCGTCAATCAACAGGTGTATATGTTCCTGAGCCTATTGGGCTCTATCATATCTACACTTGAAACTGTGTATGGAGTCTGACTCTACCACATCACTTCCTAATGCATTCCATTTATTAACTACCCTGACACTAAAAAAAATCTTCGTGTCTTTAAGGCTAATTTGGGTACCCAATTTCCACCTGTGTCCCCTGGTGCGTGTGCCTCTTGTGTTAAATAAACTGTCTTTGTCTACCCTATAAATTCCTTTGAGAACCTTGTATGTGGTGGTCATGTCCCCCCTAACTCTCCTGTCTTCCAGCGACGTGAGGTTTAATTCCCGTAGTCTCTCCTCATAGCTCATGCCCTCAGTTCGGGCCCTAGTGTGGTGGCAAACCTCTGAGCCTTCTCCAATTTAGTTTTAGGCTTGACGGGATATGGACTCCACGCTGGAACTGCATACTCCAGGATTGGTCTGAGATACGTAGTATATAAGTTCTGAATGATTCTTCATACAAGTTTCTAAAGGCCTTTATGCCGCTGAGGTTATCCTCTGGATATGGCTTCAGGGGACAGGTCTGGCGTGATATCAAACCTCCAGGTCTTTCTCTCTCTCTCTCTCTCTCTGTTTCTAGAAGAATTTCATCACCCAAATGATACCTTTTACCTAGCCTCCTGCTCCCTACACCTATCTTCAACACATTACACTTGCTCGGGTTAAACTCTAACAAACATTTGTTGGACCATTTCTTCAGTTTGTCAGGTCTTCTTGAAGCCTCATGCTGTCTCCTCTTTCCTAATCCTTCTCATAATTTTGGCATCAGCAACAAACATTAAGAGGAATATGTCTATACCCTCTGGAAGATCATTTCCGTATATCAGAAACACGATAGATCCGAAAACAGAACCCTGTGGGACTCCGCTTGTGACCACGCCAATCTGAGGTCTCATCCCTCACCCCTCCAATCTGTAATTCTCTGCTTCCTATTGTTTCAGTACTTCCTTATCCACTTGACCACCCTACAGTTACTCCTGCCTGTTTCTCCAACTTATGCACCATCCTCTTATGGGGTAGTGTGTCAAAGGCTTTCCAACTGTCTAAGAAGATGCAGTCTACCGAACCTTCTCTTTCTTGCTTAATCTTTGTCATCTGATCGTACAATTCTATTAAGCCTGTAAGACAAGATTTACCCTTCCTGAACCCATGCTGGTGGTGTGTCACGAAGTCACTTCTCTTCAGATGTGCTACTAGGTCTTTCCCACGATCTTCTCCATCACCTTGCATGGTATACACATTAAAGACACTGGCCTGTAGTGCAATGCCTCTTGCATGTCACCCCTTTTGTATATCGGAATTACATTAGCCGTCTTCCATATTTCTGGTAGGTCTCCCGTCTCCAGTGACCTACTATACACCATGGAGAGTGGCAAGCAAAGTATCTCTGCGTACTCTTTCAATACCCATTGTGAGATTCCGTCCGAACCAACAGCCTTTCTCACGTCCAGATCCAACAGACGCCTCTTTGCCTCATCTCTGGTAATTTCGAACCCTTCCAAGGCCGCCTGGTCCACTGCCACCTCTCCTAACTCAAGGACTTCATCTCGTTCTGTTGTGAAGACCTCATGGAATCTCTTGTTGAGTTCTTCACATACCTCTGTCATTCTCTGTGCACCTGTCCTCACCCGTTTTAAATTTCATCATCTCCCTGACCAATAGTGGAGACCCATGTCGCTGTGGACTGCCATCTGTGCCACCACAGGCGCTATACAAATGTGAATGAATCTAAATACAAAGCTCTGTTAGAGCAGGTCTAAGGTATTTGAACACTAAACATCTCATATTAACTAGTCTTAGATTATTTTTGAAATTTGCAAAATTCTTTAATACTGTAAATTTTCACAAATCAATTTCAAATATGATTTTAGACTGCTGTATTGAGTTCAACATTAAGCAAAGAAAATACACACAGACATATATAAGATTATGATGTCACATTGGTTTAGAATTTTGGTTTAATTTTCATATATTAATATAAAAACACTGTAACTAATGAGTTTGATTTGTAAAGGCAATTAAGAATGCATAAGTGGCAATAGCATGACCATTTAAATGAACTTAGTATTGCCACATAAATTGACACGGAAAGGCAGAATGAATTAAATTAATTCTAACAAAAACTTGCATCATCAGTGATTAGTCTAATGACTTTAATACTGACAGTGGTTACGGGCCGCTGCCGGGTGTCTGAAAGTTGATAAATTGACACAGTGCAAATGGTGCAAGTAACACAACTCTGCAATGGTGAAGTAAATAGCACTGCAGTGGTTCAAAAAGCATTGCAATGCTGCAAGTATAAAGATCTACAACTGTGTAAGTATAAAGATCTACAATGTTGCTCATATTATACAGTTCTACAATGGCTGAAGAAACAGGCGCTACAATCTTGCTCGTCAAAAAACTATATCATTGTGCCAGTCAATAGAAACATTGTAATATTTCACGTAAAAAAAGCAATGCAATGCTGCAAGTAACAACACTGCAATGGTAACAATATGAAAAATGCAATGTTGCAGGAAAAGTGCATAGCAATAATGCAAATCCTTAACCCTTTATATTCAATGATGCAAATAAAACGCGTGCCAATTGCGCTAGTAAAAAGTATTCCACCGGTACAGGCAAAAGCATTGAACAGCGAGAATTTAGTCTGTCATAAAGTTCTGAACGGTCCATTAAACTTCCTGTGCGTAAACAAACGTGGCGAAGGAGCCCAAACGCCTGTAATTAAACTTTCCGGACGTTACAAACGCGACGATGGAGTCCAAACGTCTGTAGTTAATATTACAGCTGCAACTCCGGCCTCACATAAGCAACAGATAAGAGATAACATCGAAAAAAGCACTCTGAAAATTTTCAAGAAAAAATAAAATCGTGATTTCAAGCTGCAATAATGATTTATGTGTTGCATTCTTGCCCAGTTTGGGATTCCTGTGTTCAACGAAGTCCCTCTGATATATTTGCTCCTTCAACTATAGGTAAGCCGCGTTAACGATGAGAAAGCTGTCACAGTGTTTATGTAAACTAACACAACCATTAAGTAAACCGTCCCAACAATTAAATGAACCGTCCCAACAATTAAATAAACTGTCCCAACAATTAAATGAACCGTCTATCTCAAGATAACCAATCCCAACTATTAAATAAACTGTCCCAACAATTAAATAAACCGTCCCAACAATTAAGTAAATCTTCTCAACGATTACGTAAACTGTCCCAACTATCAAGTAAACTGTCTAAAAGATTAACTAAACTCCATCAGTGATCAAGTATCCCGCCTCAGCACCAGTATACTTCATCAAATTGAAAAAAAAATCAACTGCCTCAGCGAATAAGATTACTATATAGATCGCGTAAACTGCTTCAGTGATCAGGTTCACTTTCCTCAGCAAAGAAGTAAACTGTATGGCAGATAAAGTAGATGGCCTCACAGACGAAGCAAACTGCATTAGCCATGGCGCAGATCCATTGCCTTGGCGAAGAAGTTTACATCCTCGTTTCATGGACCAAACATGCAAAGCCCCCTAAAAAAAAAAAAAAAAAAAAAAAAAAAAAAAAAAAAAAAAAAACTGGGCATTGCCAATTCGCTACATTTTGTTAATTATCAGGGGAAACTGCCAAGCCATTACCACTTTTATAGCTACAAACAGAAAATAATTTGTGGGTATCGCCATTCCACTACGCACAGAAAACGGTGTGTGTGTGTGTTGGCTATTGCCTTAACACAGAACGTAGAAAGCAATTTGTATATAATCTACAGCACACACACACACACGCGCTAGATATTTCTGGCACTGAACACGTGCATGACAGGTTTTTTTTCCGCATTCCAGTGTACGTTCCTACAAATGGTGAAACTGGCCGCATGGAAATAAAAATACAGTGGGGCTCAGTTTGATGCCAATTCGTGAATGAATGGAGATCAATGGTGCAGGGAAACGAAAGGTTTCCTTGCACCTTTGCAGGGAAACCTACAACCTTTGCAGGTTGTAGATTTGCATATTTTGCCTGTCCATGCCAAAATATGGCTGCGGAACAGTGAAAAACTTAAAATAAAAGGTCACCTTTACAATAAATTCTTGGACTAGCTATAACGAAGAGAACTATCAGGAGAAAGCGCCAAGTCATTAAGGCTATATAGCACTGGGAATGGGTCAGGATAATGATTGGGATGGGACGGGGGGAAAGGAATGGTAACCAATCACTTGAACGGTCGAGGATTGAACGCCGACCTGCATGAAGCGAGACCGTCGCACTACCGTCCAGCCCAAGTGGACGGTAGANAAAAAAATTCTAGAGCTCCTTAATATTTAAGGAGAGACTGTCCAATTTCACGAATGTTTATGGACTCTCGTCTCTGCATAATATGCATTTTAAAAAAATTATATAAGACATTAGTCGAAGTATTTGCTGAATATTAAAATGACCGAGCGATCAAATAGGAACCGTGCCCTGAGGGGTGTTCTGCCAGGAGAGTGTGCTGCAGTGGACCGCTTCTTAACCTTCGTTTGACGACCCAGTATCTTGATTCCCTGCCTGGCTTTCGTCGCTTATGTTAAACTGATGGAAGATGTTGTTCAGGTTCAACTTATGGATGATGTTATTCAGGTTCAACCATGAAATATTGTTCAGGTTCAACTGATGGAAGATGTTTTCAGGTTCAACTAATGGAAGATATTGTTCAGGTTCAACTTATGGAAGATGTTATTCAGGTTCAACCGATGGAAGACTGTTCAGGTTCAACTTAGGGAAGTTCTTATTTAGGTTAAACTGAGATGGGAAGGTTCTCATTCATTTTAAGTTCAGACAATGTTCTTGAGCAAATTAAGCTAACTGATGTTCTTGATCTGATGAAGCAGAAGGAAGTTCTTGATCAGATCCAGTCCAGTTTAAACAGATTGAAGTTATCACTCAACTTACATTGAGTGAAGATCAACTTAAACTGAGCGTGGCTCCTGTTAGGTTAAACTTAATGAAGAAATGCAATTTTCTTATATATATTTTTTTTATCCGAAGATATTGAATAATTTGCGTATGCTCCCGAATAATGTTAAGAGCGAATATAAAGGAACATGCCGAATTATCAGCTATATCACATTTATTTGTTGTATATGTATGATTATTAATATATGTGCTCATATGTTCACATGTATACATACGTGGAAACATCTCCATAATACATAAAGAATCAACGCTAACACACTCACACCACACTATATTATAATATATATATATAATGCTGATTTGTCTTCCTTATCAGTTTGACTTAGAACCATATATGTCTTTATCCTATCCCCGCTTTCTCTCCATTTCAACAGGGTGGTAAGATCATGTTCTCTCAGGTTTTCCTCAAAGCTTAGTTCCTTCAGCTCAGGAACGAGTCTCGTTTGCCTATCTTTGGACCTTTTCTAGTTTCCCCTTATAAGTGTACTGGTGGTTCCAAGCTGGAGATGCATATTCAAGAATGAGTCTCATCTTCATTGTATTTAGGGTCCAAAAAGCCCTTTTATCCAAATTTCTGAAAGATTCACCGATGTTGGCCAGTATGCTATATGCAGCTGTTGTTATTCTACAAATCTCCTTATCTGGAATGCTTGGTGCCTTCTTTGATAATTACTCTCTGGTCCTTGCATTCCTGTTCCAATCCTCATAACTTTACATTTGGCTGCGTTAAACTCTAGCAGCCCTTTTCAGACCACTTCCGGCGTATGTCCAAATCCCTTTGCAATGTCTCACAATCTATCTCTGTCCTGACTTTTCTCATCAGTGCTGCATCATCTGACAACACTGATATGAAGGAACCAATTATATCTGTCAGGTTGTTAAAATACTGTATATACAAGCAGGATTTTTCTTTACTAAAAACCATGCTGGTGCCTTGAGACTAAATTTATCTGTTCTAAAAGTTATACTAGCCTGTTTCAGATCATCTCTAGCAACTTGAAGGGAATACTTGTTAGTGACAGAGATCTGTAGTCTTTCCCCCTTTCCTGCAGTTTGGCATCACATTAACCATTTTCCAGCAGTCATGAAATTCTCCCGTTTCCAGAAAGGAATGAAATATTATGGCAAGTAGGCTGCACGATGCTTCAGCTGCCTTTTTTGGTATCCATGGTGATATTTTGTCTGGTCCCGCGGCTTTTGTCACACCCAGTTCCTGTAGTTGCTTCTTTACTTCTTCTGGTATCGTTGTTATCTCAGTGAAGAGTTCCTATGGGATTTCCTGTTCGGTTTGGGCTCTAAGCTCTAGTGATAAATCAGGCTCCAGCTTGAATACTTCTTGAAAGATTTTGTTAAGTTTCCTCACATACTTATTTATCATTTTCCGTGTGTCCTCCCTTAGTTTTGGTCTGATAACCTGGTCATTCGCAGTCATCTTCCTCCTGATATAATTATAGAAGAGTTTAGGCTGGGTCTTAGCCTTGTATGCAATGTCATTCCCGAACAGCTTCTTTGCCACTCTCTTAGTTTCTGTGCACTCATTTCTTGCCTCTTTATATATATATATAGGATATATTGTGGTTTCCTTCTGTTCTGTGTTCTCTGTATTTTTTCCATGTCCTTATGCTTCTTTTCTTTTTGCTTCCAGACACTGGCTGTTGAACCATGGGTTAATGCTGGCCTTGCTTCCCTTAACCTTGAGTGATTGTACAAATCTTCCTTCATTGAGTTTGCTACGTAGTCGATCATGTCCTGTGTTGAATTCCCTCCGAGTTCTCTACCCCCCATTCTATGCCCCAGGAATTCTCTCACCTCCTGGTATTCCCTTCTCTTATATGCTCAACCCATTCTCCTGAATAGTTCATCTTATTTTGACGTATAATTTATCTAAGGCTAAAAACTGATAAACAAAGTATGGTAGCGGCTAGTAAAATTGACATGATGTCCCATTTATCTGTTGGTCCTCGGGTAGGTTAGGTTCGGAGGATTTAGTACAACAGTTCAGTGACGTTGGGAACGCGAGGGAGAACGGGTTGGTATGATAGCCTTACACTCTTCCGCTAGTTACATCTTTCTTTAGTCTTCATTGTCACTATATAATCAAATACTTAATCAAAGATTGGCAGACTGGGTGTGAGCGTAAATTACGAAGAAATTAGCGCATAATGAATGATGCACTATTGTATAACCACGAAGAGGAAAAAGAAAATTTCTTGAGCGCTTTCGTATAATCAACCCATCATGAAAAGTATAATCAATGCAATACAATACGTGAATATATATAGGCAGGACAAAGGACGGTGGCATGTGAGGTGCAACAAAAAACAATATTACAAAGACTGTTTTTTTAACCTTACTTGTCACCTTCCTTTTTCCTGCCTGTATATTCAAGAACTGTGTTAATTGATTATACTTTTGATGGTTAGTTGATTTATACGAAAACACTCACGCAATTTCTTGTTTAATTTTCACATTATATATATATATATATATATATATATATATATATATATATATATATATATATATATATATATATATATATATATATATATATAATTAGTTTATTATGGGAGCAGGTTTTCTCTAATACACATGTCATTAAATACAACAGCATTGTGACTTATTAATTTTCTTTTAGATATTTTTCCATTCTCCGCAAATATCTTCTACCACCTGGAGGGTGAAGAAACACTAGGTCACTTAATCTTTCCATTTTTATCGTTCCACGTTCCGTCAGCAATGTGACATCTCCAGGAGCAATGTTACTCCACTGTTACACTAACGCAGGTATATTCAGCTTACAAGGTTATTTTAGATTTAGCTACTCAGAACGAAATGTCCAAGTAGCACGAGCTATGGTGAGCTCGTAAGTGGAAGCTCTTTGGAGCCATTATCTGTATCAATAGCTGATACTGGAGATCTGGGGATGTGGTCCGTGGACGCGCCAATCCAATCCAAGAGCAGAACTGCAGATGATGATTGATGAAGATTAAGCCACCCTAAAAGCGGCACGGGCCTGAATAGGCCGTAAGTGGAGGCTCTTTCGAGCCATTACCAGTACCAATAGTTGATACTAGAGATCTGTGGATGGATGGGGTCTTCATGGTGGATGTCAGCCTCGGAGAGCTGGCTGTACCAGTTATGGAGCTGGTGGGTTAGTGTAGACTTCTAGGTCTTCTGTTTTTTTCTTTGGTTGAGACTTTGGCTGAGCCATGCTGTCGTTGGAGTTAGGTGAGGATTTCCTCAATTTCCTTCATGAGGAGGTGTTGTACCGAGTAGGTGTCATATCTGTGCTGCGGCGGTGGAGCTCCTCCTAAGATTTCCTCGTCTGGGGAGTCCAATACATCCGTAGATGTTGATTTTGTCTTTCGTCTCGCAGCCTGAGGTAGGCTCAGGTGTCGTGGACGTCTGCTGTGTGTCTCCTGAGATGGTGATGCTAGGAATGTTGGGAGCAGGAGAGGGAAATACCTCTGTTTGTGCCGCCCGGGTCTTGGGTGGTTCTGGAGTTGGTGTTGAAATCGTCCTCGTGGTCGTCCTGGTGGTAGTCTCTGAGTGGTACTGGAGGCAGGGAGACTTGCTCCCGGGGCGATGATGGGGGTCCAGGCTGTTGGCTAGATACAGCGTGTTGAGTTCCTTGGCGAATCGTTGATTGTTTGGTCCGGCAAGCCTCTCCGCTAGTCGAATAAGACCAGGGATAATGCCTGTGTATGATGCAAGGGACTGTGAAGGTGCTGGTTGGTCCTTAGGTCCCCAGTATGAAGGCCGGGTGGCCTTTTGGGAGGAGCCACTGTTAGGTAGGACTGGAAAGTCTTCTGGTAGGTTGGTGGGAGCTGAAGTTCTGGGTTTAGTGCCGGTGGCTCTGGCGGCGGATGCTTATAAGATTGGTTAATAAAGATTAAGCCACACACAAGAGGTGGTACAGGTATGAATAGCCCGTAATCAAGCTTACAAGGTTGTTGTAGTTGTTGTTTAAGATTCAGCTACTGGGAACAAAAAGTTCCAAGTAGCACGGGCTATGGTGAGCCGTGGTGGACTTACCTGGCACAGGAGCGGAAGTGTTGCCTGACTCCAGCCTGTAGTTATCAACCAGGTATTACATCTTCCTTCTTGGTCAATGGAGGACCATCGAACAGTTGTATGCTCAATGCAGAATTCCTCTGGATGTCGATTACTAGTGTTAGCTCCCGAATGAACACAGCCTCCTACATGCGAAGCCTCTTACGATCGTCGGTGCGTGTGACTAAATTAAGTGATCTAGTGTTTCTTCATCCTCCAGATGGTAGAAGATATTTGCGGAGAATGGAAAATATTCAAAAGATATATGACAGTGTCAGATCACGAAGGAAGAATTGAAACAGGAATTTCCTTAAGTACTTTCGTATTTAATAATACATCTTCAGAAGGGTGAACGATATCTTTTGAGACATATATATATATAATATAATACAATATATATATATATATATATATATATATATATATATATATATATATATAATATATATATATATATATATATATATATAATATATATATATATATATATATATATATATATATATATATATATGTCGTACCTAGTAGCCAGAACGCACTTCTTGGCCTACTATGCAAGCCCCGATTTGCCTAATAGGCCGAGTGATTTTCTTTATTTTCAATAAATTGTTTCCAATTAGTTTATTTGAATTATTATTATTATATTATATTATGAACATAAATTATTGACTTCGTTGTGTTAGTTCAGGGTAGGTTTAGATAGTTTTGGTTAGGTTAGGTAAGGTTGGTTAGGTTCGGTCATGTATCTACGTTAGTTTTAACTCAAATTTCAAGAAATTAACTTACAAATAATGAAATGGACAGGTTTATCATTTCATAAGAAAAAAAATTAGAAAAATATTTAAATTCAGGAAAACTTGGCTTATTAGGCAAATCGGGCCTTGCACAGTAGGCCGAGTACGACGTTCTGGCTACTAGGTACAATATATATATCTATTATATATATTGTAAAAACCGAAACTGTATTGGAGGGGATCTAAACATTCCCTCTAATGCGTTATGCGTGGTTTCCTCCGAGGCTATGGGTCCCCCTTCTTCCAGCCAGAGGTGGTACTCCCTTCCATATTTTCATTAAATATATATATATATATATATATATATATATATATATATATATATATATATATATATATATATATATATATATATTGCTAGTAGGTTTTCTTGTAGATATATAACCGATTATAATAGAAAGACTTATATAAAGGATTCTAGAACCAATCTTCTCTATATATCTTATGATAATTTTCACTTGAGAAGTTGAGAAATTAACTCTTCAACGTTCATTTGTAGTTGTATCTGACCTGACCTTGCGAGATGCATCCCTTTGAACCTGTCACCACTTTGGAAGATAGAGGTGAAGTGTGTGCAAGTTAGCTTTAGCAACCTATCGTGCAATAAATAAGGTTGAGGTTAGGTAAGGCGTCGCATGGAGAAGATACACCTCTTTCAAGACGCCTGACAATGAACAACACGGCCCCCCATCAAGGATCGTCAACCCGAGATATCCTCTCCAACAACACCGAAATAATCGACAGATATAAAGACTATTGAAGATTAGACATTGGCGAAGCTATTCATATTAAACTATCACTTCAATATTAACAGCCAGTTAATATTAACACTTCAATATCACTTCAATATTAACAGTTCATATTAAGGCCCATTCGTCCAATTTCAAAAACAAGGCCGAATATGCAGCACACTGCCCCAGCCATCAAAACAGAACATTATTATAAGTAAGGAAAATAGAGAAGGCCAGCTATTGGCTCATGCGACACCTTACTTAACCTCATCCGTCTTGAACAAATCCACAATGGCCGTGACGAGGATTCGAACCTACGTTCGAGAGCATCCCAGACACTGCCTTAATCGACTGAGCTACGACATGGTATAAGAATTGCAACCAGAAATTCTACTGAATATACTTGGATCCTGCAGCCTCTCCGAGACTGCAGGCTCCGAGTCCGAGACTTTTCAGCTATTGTGATTTCTGTGTGTCATCCGTCTTGGTTGTACATCCGGCTGCTCCAGCCAAGTTCCGGCCATTCTCCCTGATTAAAGAGTAGTTGTAGCCCCAGTGTGCCTATCGTAAATATATTAACGTAATGGACAATTAGAGTGTAGAATTTGGTACTAGTGAATTTGGACAAACCGAAAAAAAGTTTTGCATATATGTTGTTAATGAAACCTACCCTAACCATCCTAGGCCTAATACACGCTGAGGCCTAAAATAGTACATATATGTGCTATACTAGGCCTAGTATATTTAAGTTTGGTTTTCAGCTTTATTTTTTTCTCCGGCCTCTGTAGAGTGAATAGTACAAAATTCTGCTATCTAATTGTACATTACGTAAATATATTTACGATGGTCCACATAGAAAATCAGTAGGAGCCATGGGGAGGATTCGAACCCGTGCACCGGGTACTGATTTTCTCATTGATACATCCCATTAATGTGATTTCTTGGCGCATAGTCCTCATAGTTATACAAAATACTGTCTAAACAAGAGGCAAGGCTGGCCAAATGGTTTTCACTTGTATTCTGGCTTTGAAAATGTTGACAGGGACAACGAAACGCATTTATTTACGTCAGGCTATAATAACTCTGAATAACTTTGGAGAGTTAATTTTCCAACTTCTTTTCCAAGTGATGCAAAGCGTAAGAAAAATAGATTTATGCTAGTATCCTTGCTCTCACACTTTCTGTTATATTCAGTATCATTATATTATATATATATAATATATATATATATATATATATATATATATATATATATATATATATATATATATATATATCAGCCCACCTGTGTTGCTTTAACAAACTAAACTAACCTCCTAACCTCCCTAGGCGTTATACACTTTATCTGAGGCCTAATATAGTATATATGTGTGCTATACTTGGCCTAGAAATATTTGTGTTTTAGCTACAATAATTTTAAATGAATTCCTTACTAGTCAGTTTACTACTATCTAAAAGCTAAGAGCGTACGAATTTTGACTATTGATGATCGTCACAATAGGTACTATCAAAACAGGAGGATGGGTTGCTATATATACATATAAATAATAGCTATTAGCCACCATCGCACTATACTTCACCCAATAATAAATGTTATATATTTTCAAATATTTCTTTCAAAAATAGTTCGCCCGTAATAATATTTACATTATATTGATATCAAGAATTTCTAACTTAGCTAGGTCTGTTATTTAATCTGTTTGATAGTCCTGAGAAAAAATCGCCCTATTTAGCTCAAGTAAATTTGTAAATTTAGTTTTGGCTCAAATAAATATGATTATTGGAAATTCAAAATAATTAATCTACCAATTAAGAAAAATTCAGCTTTTTGAGAGAGCTATAAGAGAGAGAGAGAGAGAGAGAGAGAGAGAGAGAGAGAGAGAGAGAGAGAGAGAGAGAGAGAGAGAGAGAGAGGAGAGAGAGAGAGAGAGAGAGAGAGAGAGAGAGAGAGAGAGAGAGAGAGAGAGAGAGAGGAGAGAGAGAGAGAGAGAGAGAGAGAGAGAGAGAGAGAGAGATTTGTTCATACAAATTTACCTTATATATCCCTAGTTAAAATTGTTTAATAATATTTGAAATTCATGAAACGCGAGGAAAAGTAACACAACAGAACCAAACTGACCAATCATGCATAACCTACAGTACACAATGGAACAAGTTTGTTTCTCAATACAATCACTTGTCATAGATTTCATTCCAGAGATTAGACCATTATCACTGCTGACCTTATTCGTTATGAACAAAAAAATAAATATACCCTTCAAAGCATCTTCACTGTTCCATAATTACGTTGTCATAACAAGTAATGTGTTCTCCTTCGTGTAATTCACCATCACTGTAAAAAAAGAGCGAGAGGAACACTTAGGATGAGACGACCTAGAGACCATAATGTTCACGACCCTCAAGGAAAGCATGACTAATCGTCAATACACAAATAATGTAGAGGTTTAATATGAAGCGTGACCTCCTTTCCCTGGAGCCGTGGGGACCCACAAAGGACAGGTGTCGCGTGGAGCCAGGTGAAGGAGTCATATTTCTGTTTTATAGCTCTTGTAAAATCTATCAGATTCAAAAGAAAGGGTTTGATTAGGCGCAAGCCGACGGAGGGAGTTTCGAAATCCTGTTGGCGGTAAGTCGCTCGCTCTATTGAGAACTGCAACAAAGAGCATGAAATTAGTGCTTGGAGTCAACTGGCAACCGATCGGGACGCTGTTTCTCCGCCTATATATATCGAGGGTGTAAACTGCTCGAGGCATCAGTTTCCTCAACACGCTCACTCAACATGCAGCTTGTAAGTAAAAGATGCTTGGGATGAGCATTTCTCACACCGGCGCTTGTCTTTATACGGGTCTAGTTGGCCAGGCTGAGGAGTCTCACTACCTCTTGTGTGCGTGTGTGTGTGAGCGAGCATGCGGGCGGGGCTCGCCTGGGCTGCGGAGCCAGTCTGCCTCACGAGGTGTCTTGACGAGTGTGAGCAGCGGCATTTGAGTAATCCTTTGACGCGGCTGTATACAGCATAGTCTGGGCGGCTGGGTGTTATTCAGCTCTCAATCTGTCAGCGCCGTCTCTGAGCACATCGAGACAAGTTCCACTATCTCTTAACCTGCGCTCTAACGAACTTGGATAGTGTGCTGGACGGGGTTTGTTATATCTTCTCTGGTGAGTACAAGGGTTAAACAATCATTTTCAGAGAAATCTTGTCATCTCCAAACGTTAGTTTTATCTAAGATCGTGGAATGGCGTGGTTTCAAGGGCCCCAATTATCTTGACAGTCTTACGAGATAGTTCCAGGTCAATTCGTTACGATTGGTATTTGTTTCACTCGAAAGGATACGCTGGAGGGGTCCGGCAGGTGTGTTTGTCAAGTCTCCAGAGTGCAAGTTGGTAATTATCTTGTCTGGCACTTGAAATACGTGTATACAGAATATTTATGAACGGAAAGTATACTACTGTTGCCGGTCTTCAATATCCTCTCAGTTTTGAAAGTAATTAAATAATTTTCCATTAGAGTCGAAATTTCAACTCTTTTTTTTTAAACTGCAATTAATATCTCTGAATTTGCGAGTGCATTTTTTTGTTTAATACATTGTTGTTCTCTTGTTCTCCCAGATGTTCTATTTGAACAACAATGCTATGGGATCTAGTTCCTCGTCGCTCTGAATTCATATCGTTGATATGGGATCTAAATTCTCGTCTTTTGCAAGCCATGTCATCGGTACTCACGCGGGGGCATAAGGCTGTGGTTAAACTTGCCCGTCAATCATATGATCATAATGGCTTAGTGCTTGGTTAGTGCAGACCACGCCAGCCAGCAGCGTTCTTATGTTACTTTTAATGTAGGTCAATTTCTAAGCACGATCACATTATTCAGTCGAATATTTCGATGAATGGAACTCTTGAACCGATATCTAGACTTAATTGGAACAGGATTTTCAGTTTGTAATTAATATTATTATTGCACCTGACTTAAAGGTCTCTGGCGTACTGTTATATATTGGTTGGTAGAGACTTTAAGGTCTTATATCGCTAACTTAATAATCATTTCTGCAAATTGAGGTTTTACCAATATTAAAATAAATATTTAAATGGAGCTAAGTATTAATAACTATTATGATAATACGAAGAGAAAACTCACATATTCGGTAAAATTAAAAAAAAAAGAGAGGTAAGTATGAACGCTAATTTCAAGACGAAAATATAAATAGATATCTTGGTTTTTAAGTTCGTGTTCCACTTTCACATCAACCAGTTAATATTCATCAGGCGGCCCAGTTACCAAGTTACTTTATGACAACTGAGAACATTTTCAACAAATAATTAATACCAGTTTGTTTCGTGTGTGTCATAGCAGGAGAAGGCGTTTTTACGGTCCGTTACAAGGTACTTATGTTTTGAGTGAGAAGATATTATTAAAATATTTATAGCTGATTTGTTTCATTATTGTATGTTATTGTACGAAGTGGCACATGTCAGGTTAGTTGTAGCGGACAATACTGGCAAGATGATAAGTGTCGTGAGCTGCACTGACCGCTTATACCACCACAACCACTACCACCATCAGCAGCACCACCACCACTACCACCATCAGCAGCAGCTCCACCACCACTACCACCACGGCCACCATTACCACCACAACCACCATTACCAGCATCACCGCACCACCAACATTACCAGCCTCACCACCACCACTACTACCACGGCCNGTGTAAATTAACCTAAGTGTAGTAGGACAGGATGAGAGCTACGCTCGTGGTGTCCCCGTCTTCCGCAGCACTCTTTGTCATATAAGCTTTGAAACTACTGACGTTCTTGGCCTCCACCACCTTCTCCCTAACTTGTTCCAACCGTCTACCACTCTGTTTGGCGAAGTGAATTTTCTTATATTCTCTCGGCATCTGTGTTTAGCTATTTTATATCTATGACCTCTTGTTCTTAAAGTTCCAAGTCTCAGGAAATCTTCCCTTCGATTTATCAATGCCTGTTACTATTTTGTATGTAGTGATCATATCACCTCTTTTTCTTCTGTCTTCTAGTTTTGGCATATTTAATGCCTCTAACCTCTCCTCGTAGCTCTTGCCCTTCAGTTCTGGGAGCCACTTAGTAGCATGTCTTTGCACCTTTTCCAGTTTGTTGATGTGCTTCTTAAGATATGGGCACCACACAACCGCTGCATATTCTAGCTTTGGCCTGACAAAAGTCGTGAACAATTTCTTTAGTATATCGCCATCCATGTATTTAAAAGCAATTCTGAAGTTAGAAGCGTGGCATAGGCTCCTCGCACAAAATTATGTTATGTGGTCCTCAGGTGATAGTTTTCTATTAGAACCACCAAATACTCAAATAATATATAAGTTGTGTGAGGTCCATGTTCTCCAATTCCACATTCCATAACATGGCATTTATTAACATTAAATTCCATTTGCCAAGTGGAGCTCCATATACTTATTTTGTCAAGGTCATGACATTTTTTGAAGGGCATGACAATCATCTAAGTTTCTTAGCCTCCTATTATCTTAGCATCATCAGCAAACAAATTCATATAATTCTGTATACCAACTGGTAGATCATTTATGTAGACAATAAACATCACTGGTGCAAGATCTGAACCCTGTGGTACTCCACTTGTGACATTTCTCCAGTCCGATACATTGCCTCTGATCACTGCCCTCATTTTTCTACCAGTCAGAAATTTTTTCATCCATGTTAGAAACTTACCTGTCACCCCTCCAATATTTTCCAGTTTCCAGAACAACCTCTTATGTGGAACTCTGTCGAAAGTCTTTTTTTGGTCCAGATAGATGCAGTCAACCCAACCATCTCTTTCCTGTAATATCTCTATTGCTCGATCATAGAAACTGAGTAAATTCGATACACAGGATCTTCCAGATCGAAAACCATACTGTCTGTCTGATATTATATAATTTCTCTCCAGGTGTTCTACGTGTGCGTGTGTGTGTGTGTGTGGGTGTACTTACCTATTTGTACTCACCTATTTGTGCTTGCGGAGTTTGAGCTCTGGTTCTTTGTCCCGCCTCTCAACTGTCAATCAACTGGTGTACAGGTTCCTGAGCCTACTGGGCTCTATCATATCTACACTTGAAACTGTATGGAGTCTGCCTCCACCACATCGCATTACATTTGACAACCACTCTGACACTTAAAAAGTTCTTTCTAATATCTCTGTGGCTCTTTTGAGCATTCAATTTCCACCTGTGACCCCTAGTGCGTGTGCCCCTTGTGTTAAATAGCATGTCCTTATCTACCCTATCAATTCCTTTGAGAATCTTGTATGTGGTGATCATGTCCCCCTAACTCTTCTATCTTCCAGCGACGTGAGGTTTAACTCCCGTAGTCTCTCGTAGCTTTTACCTCTCATCTCGGGTACTAGTCTGGTTGTAAACCTTCGAACCTTCACCAGTTTAGTCTTATGCTTAACTAGACATGGACTCCATGTTTGAGCTGCATACTCCAGGATTGGTCTAACATATGTGGTATACAATGTTCTGAATGATTCCTTACACAAGTTTCTAAATGCCGTTCTTATGTTGGCCAACCTGGCATATGCCACTCTTGATATGGGCTTCATGGGACAGGTCTGGTGTGATATCAATCCCCAAGTCTTTCTATCTTTCTCTCTCTCTCTGACTCTTGAAGAATTTCATCTCCCAAATGATACCTTGTATCTGGTCTCCTGCTTCCTACCCCTATCTTCATTACATTATATTTGCTCGGGTTAAACTCTAACAACCATTTGTTCGACCATTCCTTCAGTTTGTCTAGGTCTGCTTGAAGCCTCAAGCAGTCCTCCTCTGTCTTAATCCTTCTCATAATTTTGGCATCGTCAGCAAACATTGAGGGGAATGAGTCTCTACCCTCTGGGAGATCATTTACGTATATCAGAAACAGGAGAGGACCGAGTACAGAGCCCTGTGAGTCTCCACTGGTGACTTCTGAGGTCTCACCCTTCACTGTAACTCTCTGCTTCCTATTGCTTAGATATTCCCTTATCCATTGGAGCACCTTACCAGGCACTCCTGCCTGTCTCTCCACCTAATGTACCAGCCTCTTATGGGGTACAGTGTGAAAGGCTTTCCGACAGTCCAAGAAAATGCAGTCCGTCCAGCCTTCTCTTTCTTGTTTAATTTTCGTCACCTGGTCGTAGAACTCTATAAAGCCTGTAAGTCAAGATTTACCCTCCCTGAACCCAAGTTGTCGATTTGTCACGAAGTCCCTTCTCTCCAGATGTGTTACAGGTTTTTCTCACGATCTTCTCCATCACCTTGCATGGTATACAAGTCAAGGACACTGGCCTGTAGTTCAGTTCCTCTTGTCTGTCACCCTTTTGTATATTGGGACCACATTAAGCGTCTTCCATATTTCTGGTAGGTCTTCAATCTCCAGTGACCTACTATACACTATGGAGAGTGGCAAGCAAAGTGCCTCTGCACACTCTTTCAATACCCATGGTGAGATCCCGTCTGGACCAACAACCTTTCTCCATCCAGATCCAACAGGTGTCTCTTGACCTCATCTCTCGTAATTTCGAACCCTTCCAAGGCCGCCTGGTTTACTGCCCCCTCTCCTAGCGCAGTGACCTCACCTTGTTCTATTGTGAAGACCTCCTGGAACCTCTTATTGAGTTCTTCACACACCCCTTTGTCATTCTCTGTATACCTGTCCTCGCTTGTTCTAAGTTTCATAACCTATTCTTTCACTGTTGTTTTCCTCCTGATGTGACTGTGGAGTAGCTTTGGTTCGGCCTTGGCTTTGCTTGCTATATCATTTTCATAATTTTTTCTGCTTCACTTCTCACACTAACATACTAGTTCCTGGTTCTCTGGTATCTCTCTCTGCTTTCTGGTGTTCTGTTATTTGGGAAGTTCCTCCACGCTCTTTTGTTCAGTTCCTTTGCTTCCATACATGCCCTATTAAATCATGGATTCTTCTTCTGCTTCTCGGATTTTTCCTTTTGGGCCGGGATGAACCTGTTTACTGCCTCCTGACACTTTTGGGTCCATCATGTCTTGTACAGACTTAGCTCTGAGGTCTGTGTCCCATGGTATATCCCTTAGGAAACTTCTCATCTCCTCATAATTTCCCTTTCGGTATGCCAGCCTTTTGTTTCCTAGTTCTTTTCGGGGGGAGATAAATCCTAGCTCTACCAGGTACTCAAAGATCAATACACTGTGATCACTCATTCCCAAGGGTGCTTCCAACCTAACTTCCCTAATATCCCACTCATTTAGGGTAAATATCAGATCAAGCATTGCTGGTTCATCTTCCCCTCTCATTCTTGTCGGTCCCTTGATGTCTTGGCTTAGAAAGTTTCTTGTTGCCACATCAGCAGCTTATCTTTCCATGTTTCTGGTCCTCCATGTGGGTATCTGTTCTCCAAATTTATCTTCCAGTGGTTGAAGTCTCCCATAATTAGTAGTCCTGATCCAATCCTGCTAGCGACAGAAGCTGCTTTCTATTATGTTAATGGTGGCCATGTTGTTTCTATCATATTCCTGTCTGGGTCTGTCATTTGGTGGTGGGTTATATATGACTACGACTATAAGTTTTTGTCCTCCAGTTGCTATGGTACCTGTTATTTAGTCACTGAAATCTTCACAGCCCTGAATAACCATCTCCTCAAAACCCCAGCCTTTTCTTACCAGCAAAGCTACACAACCACCACCTCTTCCTTCTGTGTGTGTGTGTGTGTGTGTGTGTGTGTGTGTGTGTGTGTGTGTGTGTGTGTGTGTGTGTGTGTGTGTGTAATTACCTAAGTGTAGTTACAGGATGAGAGCTACGCTCGTGTGTGTGCGTGTGCGTGTACTCACCTATTTGTACTCACCTATTTATGCTTGCGGGGGTTGAGCTTTGTCTCTTTGGTCCCGCCTCTCAACTGTCAATCAACTGCTGTACAGATTCCTGGGCCTACTGGGCTCTATCATATTTACATTTGAAGCTGTGTATGGAGTCAGCCTCCACCACATCACTTCCTAGTGCATTCCATTTACTAACTACTCTGACACTGAAAAAATTCTTTCTAATGTCTCTGTGGCTCATTTGGGTACTAAGTTTCCACCTGTGTCCCTTTGTTCGTGTTGCACCTGTGCTGAAAAGTTTGTCTTTGTCCACCCTGTCAATTCCCCTGAGAATTTTGTAGGTGGTTATCATGTCTCCCCTTACTCTTCTGTCTTCCAAGGGCGTGAGGTTCAGTGTGTGTGTGTGTGTGTGTGTGTGTGTGTGTGTGTGTGTGTGTGTGTGTGTGTGTGTGTGTGTGTGTGTGTGTGTGTGTGTGTGTGCTTGAGAGTGCGTGCATATGCAAATACGAGCGTGTGTTTGCTATACATAAAATAAACATTACATTAACATTAACCTCACATAACATTAACCTTAACCTTAATGTCTGTATTCGGAAACAAACATCGAGGCATGCAACAAGTCTTCTATATATATATATATATATATATATATATATATATATATATATATATATATTTTCTCGGCCCGGTCACCGTCTGGATTAGCGACCACATTCGCCTTGTCACTGTCTCCCACAGAGACATGCCAGACATAGCTGGACTCTTAAGACTACCTTCACCATCAACATTCCCACTTCAGACGCACACACCATCAAGGTGCCATTAGACTTCAACCTTAGCAAGTGCAATGTTCTGGAACAGGGCATATGAGAAAGGAGGCCCTAGACAATGTATCATTAAGGCAGAAGACCATTCAAGAGGTCAAAAAATAATAATTCGTAGAAATAGGCATCATACCGAATCTGTTGCCACGAATAAATGTAAACTGGATATCATCAGCAGCATTTTGATACTGGTAATGATATCCAATTATTATCCCTACTATGGACATCACAAAGTCTGTGCTTATGTGAATTAATAAGATTAGTTAGTTTTGCTGCCTTAAGAATAATTTTACGGTTAATCGGATCTACTTTCCTTCACCTGCATTCAAGCTGTATACTGCATTGTAGTAAGGTTCTACCCTTAGTATCTTACATGTCATCATCATGTCACCCCTAATTTTCCTCTCTTTAAGTGTGGCGAGATCCAATTCTATCAGCTATTCCTCATAGCTTCGGCCCGCTCAGCGCGGGAAGCCATTTTGCTTTACATCTATGGGCCTCTTTGCTTTGTGCCCTTTCAGGTGAGGGTTTCAATCAGAGGACGTGTACTCATAGGTGGGTCTCCCAAAGTTCCCGGGAAGGAGGGGAACTCTCATAGCCAAAAAATTTCGACCAGAGTTTTAGCAACTTTGACAGTCGCTGCTGGTAGATTTCTGTTCAGGGGGCATTGAAACATTGCATTCAACTGAGAAATGTTTATAAGACAGGGCTAGGAGCTGATGCCGAGAACAGGCTCCCTCACTAACGAGAGAAATAATAAGAGAGAGAGAGAGAGATAACTGTAAGATAATCTCATGTGATTATTTTTTTCTCGTGAACTGAATGTAAGAAATCATCTTTATCGCAAGTCCCATTAATCCCAGATAACCATTACACTTCCACACAACCTCTCCCACTGCTGCCAACCTTACATTACCAGTACACTCCCACACAACCTTTACCACTGCTGCCAACCTTATACTCGCTCATGCTAAGGGCAAAATAAATAAACAGAATTTTAATTTAAATAAATAAGTTCACATCTTCGAATTAATTTCTTCAACGCCGTCTTCACAGACTCGAATTTCATTTTAAATTTATTTATTTATTATCTTTTTAACTTTGTCCAGATAATGTCAGCAAGTTTTTGTCTGAAGTATCTCTCAGTGCTGGAAATGTACATTATTTCTCCCAAGTTGACTAATGTATTTTGAGCTCTTATTAGTGTCTATCCCATTTTGCACTACAGTATGAGGTGGGAACATATTTGCTGAAATAATATTTAATTTTTATTTATTTTTTCATTAGCATGAGCGAATATAGATGTTGGGAGCAACATTTTGGAGTTGAATCAGTACACAGCTTCTTGGTCTATAACGACTGTGTGTGTGTGGTTGCTTGTAGACCTCAAGAATCCAAGCAATATAATATTTTCCATTGATTTTATTAGTCGTCTTCCTGGTAAGAAATCTGTATTTTCCATTTACATTATCACCCTTTATTTATGGCAGATGGCTACATGTAATGAATTCTCTCCCCTCCCCTTCCCTTCCCAATGGTGTGCATTCATATTGTCAAGAATGGGAACAAGAACAAGGCCATATTCTCCAACACTATATTACTGAGAGCCCTGTTTTCAATGACTTTACACTAAATGATGTGAGATACTGTGAGCTCTGTAACTACTTTATGCACTCACGAGTGTCTGAAGATACTCTTGTGCTCTACCCAGAGTTTGTTAGTGAGTGGCCTAGTCTTGCATCTCATATTTACTCCTGATTCGCTGTATAACTTAACCATCCTGCGAGAGCCAACGGCCATACCACGTTGAGAACACCGCTTCTCGTCCGATCAGCGAAGTTAAGCAACGTTGGGTTTGGTTAGTACTTGGATGGGTGACCGCCTGGGAACACCAAATGCTGTTGGCAATAATGTTAGGAAATGTATATGTTTATCTCTCAGAATGTTTGGTAATATGATTATTGTTTGTGATGTGTGTATATGTATGTATTAACACGATGTACTGAACGGGGGTGAGAATAGCTTGCGCTACCTCATCCCTTTGTGTGTATTTTACATCAATAAACTTATTTCAATTTCAATTTCAATTTCAATCCTGCGAGATGAGGATTTTCAATGAACTCATCTCCAGCTTTTGATCTAAACTCTGTAGTCTTTCATTTTGAACATTATAGGACGACACTACTGTGTGCTACTAAGCTTTTTAATTTGAAAAAACATTGTCCCTTCAGCTTATCGTCTCTTGAGCTTAACGTTCCCTGATTTTATCGTCCGTTTAGACAATCGTTCCCTGACGTTATCGTCCCTTTTTAACTTATCGTTCTCTGACAGTATCTTTCTAGTTCATCGTTCCCCGACCTTATCGTCCGTTTAGCTTATCGTTCCATTGCATATTCTTCCTCTCTTATGAAGACTCTCGTGTCATCTCGAGACTCTCGTGTCATCTCAAGACTCTCGTGTCATCTCGAGACTCTAGTGTCATCTCAAGACTCTCGTGTCATCTCAAGACTCTCGTGTCATCACAAGACTCTCGTGTCATCACAAGACTCTCGTGTCATCTCAAGACTCTCGTGTCATCACAAGACTCTCGTGTCATTACAAGACTCTCGTGTCATCACAAGACTCTCGTGTCATCACGAGACTCTCGTGTCATCACGAGACTCTCGTGTCATCGCAAGACTCTCGTGTCATCACAAGACTCTCGTGTCATCACAAGACTCTCGTGTCATCTCAAGACTCTCGTGTCATTACAACACTCTCGTGTCATCTCAAGACTCTCGTGTCATCTCAAGACTCTCGTGTCATCACAAGACTCTCGTGTCATCACAAGACTCTCGTGTCATCACAAGACTCTCGTGTCATCACAAGACTCTCGTGTCATCACAAGACTCTCGTGTCATCACAAGACTCTCGTGTCATCTCAAGACTCTCGTGTCATTACAACACTCGTGTCATCTCAAGACTCTCGTGTCATCTCAAGACTCTCGTGTCATCACAAGACTCTCGTGTCATCACAAGACTCTCGTGTCATCACAAGACTCTCGTGTCATCACAAGACTCTCGTGTCATCTCAAGACTCTCGTGTCATCACAAGACTCTCGTGTCATCACAAGACTCTCGTGTCATCTCAAGACTCTCGTGTCATCACAAGACTCTCGTGTCATCACAAGACTCTCGTGTCATCTCAAGACTCTCGTGTCATCACAAGACTCTCGTGTCATCTCAAGACTCTCGTGTCATCACAAGACTCTCGTGTCATCCTCAAATTAGTGTAATTTTCGTCGTTCCATCTCGTGTGCCTTGTGAACTTTGCCGACTTTTTTTGTTCCATCTTCGTTGTCAACACCTCTACTCCGGTTCAGTGTCATCACACACCTGTCTCTTGTTCAGTGGCATCACACACCTGTCTCTTGTTCAGTGTCATCACACACCTGTCTCTTGTTCAGTGTCATCACACACCTGTCTCTTGTTCAGTGTCATCACACACCTGTCTCTTGTTCTGCGTCATCACACACCCGTCTCTTGTTCTGCGTCATCACACACCCGTCCCTTGTTCAGTGTCATCACACACCCGTCTCTTGTTCTCGTCATCACACACCTGTCTCTTGTTCTGCGTCATCACAAACCTGTCTCTTGTTCAGCGTCATCAGCAGACTGTCTAGTGTTACCAACATCCTCCTCGTTGTTTGGACGGCCCAGTATTAATCTCTGGCACACGAAGATACAAAAGATTTTTGCATAAGATAATTGAACCCCTTCGTGTTCCGCCGGCCCGCCTTGTAAGCGCTGTTTGGCTTAGGTCTTCGGCGCACAGCCTCCGCTTACGTCAGTCTTGCATTCGTCTCGTGAGGATCGCAGAGAACGCGGGTTGCTTGAGGATTGTAATGGGATGTCCTATGTTTATGCCTTTGACAAAGATCCCAAGAGGATTGAAAGTGCTAAAGCATCTTATTTCACATTTTAAATGGGGTATAGTCTTGCCATGAATAAGTATATTATATAAATTGTTGACGCGTGTATCGCGGAAAATAATATTTTACTCACCTAGCCACTCGGAGCCTAGAACCGCCGACTACGTAGACCGTCCTTATAAACAAAGGCCAAATGTTCGTTAATCCAGTCGCAAACCCTCTGTTTATGTACAACCCGTCCTCGACTCAAGTCCATTACATTCAGCGGTCAACCCCACAGACGCATTCATAAATTTTAACATGTTGTTCATTCAAAACGGGAATTTTCTCAAGTATAAATTAATATTATAATATATTAGCATATTGTGTATATATAGGCATAAGATAGGTTAGGTTAGGTTTTAAGGTTCTGTTGGCGATTATTTGTATTTGTAGTACGTGGGTGAAGCATTTATAGCGCTGTGATTCGAACAAAATTTGTCAGTGAAGCACTTGTTCCGGAAGTGTTCGAACGTCAGCAGTTGTGAGTCGTGTGTAAACCGCTTTTCATTCATAAACAGGGGGTTTGGCGGGTGCATGGAATCACTTTTGGATCTTTGTTTGGAGGACGGGCTGCTAATGTAACAGCCCGTCCTCTAAACAAAGACCCAAAAGTGATTCCATGCACCCGCCAAATCCCCTGTTTATGAATGAAAAACGGATCACACATGACTCAACTGATTTCGTTCGAACATTTTCGGAACAAGTGCTTCACTGACGAATTTTGTTCGAATCACAACACTGTAAATGCTTCACCCACGTACCACAAATACAAATAATCGCCAACAGAACCTAAACACCTAACCTAACCTATGCCTATATATATACACAATATGCTAATATATTATAATATTAATTTATACTTGAGAAAATTCCCGTTCTGAATGAACAGCATGTTAAAATTTATGAATGCGTCTGTGGGGTTGACCGCTGAATGTAATGGACTTGAGTAGAGGACGGGTTGAATATAAATAATCTCCAACAGAACCTAAACACCTAATGACACCTAACTTACGCCTAACTATATCTAGAATTTTAATGAATACAAATGTTCATTTATTTTAACATGAATTTTGGTAATTAATTTATAAAAAAAAACTAATTTTATACACAGGAGGTTAATAGTGATGGATGCGTCTTGGAGGAAGGCCGCCGCATTAACGAACCTGGCCAGAGGACGGGTGGTTGTAACCAGCCGCTCTACCTACTGAGCCACCAACACTCTTTATAAGGAAGAACACCGTAACCACCAGTCAGCTGCCCACTTGCAACATTAAGCCTTTCCGTGGGGAGGTGGGGGGGGGGCACTTTGGCCTGCAGGTGTTGGGTTACCACTATATTGTAGACAGTAACATTTCGGTCGCCTCGATATGGAGGTTAGCAGTTTATATGACCAGGACGAGGCGGACCGCCTGACACCTTCAGGCCAAACTCGCACCCCCAGGGAAGGCCTAAAGTGAGAGAGGAGAGGTAGTGGGAGAGTGAGGGTGTAGTGGGAGTAGAGGGGAAGTGGGAGAAGAGAGGTAGTGGGAGAAAGAAAGGAAATGGGAGAAAGGATAGTTTTTTTTATTATTATTTTCTACCACAAACGTGGCCGCACATTTACAATGCTAACCAGCATATATACATTTTCTTCTGTCCTCCATAGACAGGGTTAGAGATCAGTTAAACATATAGTTCAGGGATTTATTGAACAATCAACTACAGAAGGTGATTCGGTACTTTTAAAAAAAGAAGGATAGTGGGAGATGGAGATAGGGGGGGGGGAGTAGTGGGACAAGAAGGATAGTGGGAGAAGAGGAGTAGTGGGAGGAGAGAGATAGTAGGAGAGTGAGATGGAAAGTGTATGTGGGAGTGGAAGGGAGTTGGGGGTGTCCAGCCTTGGGGGGAAGGGGGGATAGCACCCCCCCCTCCCTACACCATGTTTTTTCCCGGTTTGTTTGTGTATTAAGTACAAGTGAAATATTTACCTTCCCATTTCTTCCAGAGAGGACCGGCACAGTTACTGTGTTGTATCTCACCTGCAGATAACATTATTTATTTTGTTCAGATGAAATTATATATGCATTTGTCCTAAAGACAGAAACCTGTTTATCGCCCACTTTCTTGACGATGGCAGTGCTTGTGAGCTTATCGGCGAAGCTGTTGGTGGATGATTAGGTTATATTGAGGTTATCTTATTGTATTGCTCAAGACTGGGGGGGGGGGGGAGGAGCCTCGCCATAAACCATGCAATGCGGTTCCCGACTTAAATAGACAATCAGATTCTAGCAGCGGAAGGCTGCAGTGAACCCCCCCCCCTCTACCATGGCTACCCACACACACGCACTCAATCCCCCCACCCACATGTACCTTCATTAGATTGGCCAACATAAGAACTGACTTTAGAAACTCATGTAAGGAATCGGTAAGGACCATGTATACCACTTATATCAGACCAATCCTGGAGTAAGCAGCTCCAGCCTGGAGTTCACACCTAGTTTAACACAAGACAAAGTTAGAGAAGATTCAGAAGTATGCCACCAGACTAGTCTCAAAACTGAAAGGTATGAGCTACGAGGAAAGACTACAGGAGCTAAACCTCTGTCCCTGGAAGACAAAAGAGTAAGGGGAGACATGATAACCACCTACAAAATTCTCAGGAGAATTGACAGGGTGGACAAAGAGAAACTATTTAGCATGGGTGGGACACGAAAAAGGGACACAAGTTGAAACATAGTACCCAAATGAGCCACAGAGACATTAGAAAGAATATTTTCAGTGTCAGAGTAGTTAACAAATAGCATGTATTGGGCAGTGATGTGGTGTAGGCAGACTCCATACACAGTTTCAAATGAAGATATGATAGAGCCCAATTGGCTTAGGAAATCGTACGCCACTTGATTGACAGTTGAGAGGCGGGACCATGAGCCGAAGCTCAACTCCAGCAAGCACAACTAGGTGAGTACACACACACACACACACAGGGGCCTGGTAGGGGCCTGGTAGGGGCCTGCTAGGGGCCTGGTAGCCTGGTGGATAGCGCCCAGGACTAGTAATTCTGTGGCGCGGGTTCGATTCCTGCACCAGGCAAAAACAAATGGGCAAAGTTTCTTTCACCCTGAATGCCCCTGTTACCTAGCAGTAAATAGGTACTTGGGAGTTAGTCAGTTGTCACGGGCTGCTTCCTGGGGTGTGTGTGTGTGGTGTGGAAAAAAAAGTAGTTAGTAAACAATTGATTGACATTTGAGAGGCGGGCCGAAAGAGCAAAGCTCAACCCCTGCAAACACAACTAGGTGAATACAACTAGGTGAATACACACATACAGATAGGGAAGATTTCCTGAGACCTGAACTTCAAGAATCAGAGGTCATAGATTTAAACTAGCTAAACACAGATGCCGAAGAAATATAAGAAAATTTACTTTCGTAAACAGAGTGATAGACGGTTGGAACAAGTTAGGTGAGAAAGTGGTGGAGGCCAAGACCGTCAGTAGTTTCAAAGCGTTATATGACAAAGAGTGCTGGGAAGACGGGACACCACAAGCGTAGTTCTCATCCTGTAACTACACTTAGGTAATTACACTTAGGTAATTACACACACATACAACATAAGAGCCATAGTCAGCGAGGAGGTTTCGATCTGAAGGACTGTAAAAAGTGGGGTCCCACAAGACTCGGTCCTGGGACCTACACTGTTCTTACTTTGTGCGGGTAACCTACTTGGAGTGACTTGTACATGTCGATGTGTGCAGACAACGCCACGTTAGTGAGGAATGAAGAACCGAAGAGAACTAGAAAGTTACAGGAAGACCTTGGTATACTCCTGGAGAGGGCAAAGAAATGATTGCTAAACGTCAGTCCCAATCTGTGTAAATTAATGAAAATGAAAATGAAAGAAAGACGGTATGCAGGAAGCGCAAAGAAAGTTTTGGCGCTCTATTTTGTAATGTGCAGCACCGGTCTGGAATTCAAACCTTGTGAAGCATAAAATTTAAAAAAATAATAAATTGCAGAGATTTGCTGCAAGATTAGTGTTAGAGCTAAGAGAGCTGATGTTTGGGGTTAAGGAAATAAATCGTAAAGTCCTAGAGAACAGAACAAACAGAAGGCATATAATCCCAGCTCACAAGACACTTGGGGGAATGAACAAGGTAGACATGGAGATTCTCCTTTAATTGAGATAAAGTAGAACGAGAGGGCACAGGACGGAAGCTGAAAACAAGTCGATGAAATGTAAGGAAATACCCGTACAGAGGGGCGGTCAACAGGCGGAATGCACTGAAATAAGAAAATGTGGAAGTCCCCTCCATCCACAACTTTAAGGCCGGATTCGACAAAGAATTCGAACGTCAAAATAATTCAGTTACAACGCAACAGGAACAGCAAGGCTAATAGGCGGGGCATAAAGAACTGAACTTCACTTTCCTGTAGTCACTGAGAGGTAAACGCGCGCACACACACACACACACACACACACACACACACACACAACACACACACACACACACACACACACACACACACACACACACACACACACACACGCGCGCATACACCTGGCCTATACCCCCCAGCAAGGCCGCCTATCGTAAGGCTCAAAGGGGTGAAGGCTCTCCTCCACCTCTCTGCACCATGACCCTATCAAGGTGTGACCCACCATCAGCTTGGGTTGACTTAGGGTGCTTGGACGAGGTCACCAGGGCGCGAGGCAGGCACTGAACGGGAACAGAGAATGAAGAGAAGGTAGTATACCCAGCGTTCAGTAGGTCAGAATACGACCGAACAAAATTACATCTGTTCACCAAGTAAACGAATGAGCGAAAAATGTGTATATTACAAATGTGTCCTTTGCTTTACAGAACACTATGAAGAGAGCTCGAACAGTCAGGAACGCTGAGAAGGAAGGAAAAGGATATAATTAGCGTTCAGCAGGTCACAGGAGAACTAAAGTTTATACATGTAGACATAGAAGGAAGGGGTATGCTTGCAAACATAGAGGGAAGGGGTATGCATGCAAACATAGAGGGAAGAGGTATGCATGCAAACATAGAGGGAAGGAGGTATTCATGCAAACAGAGGGAAGGAGGTATGCATGCAAACATAGAGGGAAAGGGGTATGCATGCAAACATAGAGGGAAGGAGGTATGCATGCAAACATAGAGGGAAGGAGGTATGTATGCAAACATAGAGGGAAGGGGTATGCATGCAAACATAGAGGGAAGGAGGTATGCATGCAAACATAGAGGGAAGGAGGTATTCATGCAAACAGAGGGAAGGAGGTATGCATGCAAACATAGAGGGAAAGGGGTATGCATGCAAACATAGAAATGGTATATATGTATGTATACATTAAAATGAGGGGCATACATGCATACATTAATGACAGGGGTATAAATGTAAGTGCAGAATAGAGGATGTACATGCAAACAAACAGTTGAGATGGTCAAAGAAAAGTGGTAAATGGAGGCACTTATCTTTTTGGAGAACAGGTTGAGGGAACAAGATGAATGTATCATTCAGGAGATTAGGGTGATGGAAGGTGTCTGTATATCAGCCAAGAGCTTAGAATGAGATAAGGGGTGAATATATCATCCAGGAGATTAGGATGAGGTATGTACTATACAGAAATCCGTGGTATAGCCGTCCTGGCTGACAGTCCAGAAGACGGACAGTTGAGCTGGGGGACGACACAAGTAAGGTGACTGATGGGCACACAGGGTAGGCAACACACATGAGGTGACAAGTGGGGCGACACATGCTGGGTACCACAGGAAAGGAGTCAAAGCGAGGCATGCTGGGGTGACACAACTAAAACCAATCAGGTCAAATTCCTGCAGACCTGCTGGAGTCGACAAGCAAAACTTTCAAAATCGTCGGCCTTCTTGTCTTACCTCAGCGTTTCTTATCACGTGGAGATACGTTTATGCATGGTTCGCTCTCTTAATGGCGAGTTTTTAATTCTTTAATGGAGGTTAGGATTACTGCGGCGAGCGTCTAGTTTCGGAAAGGGAGTGGTAATGACAGTTCTCAGAGCTGGGGTGGACGAAGCAGCGTTTACTGGTAAGTGGTTTTTATCGTGGTTTGATCGTTTACACCCCGCAGTGGACGGGATAGCGGACCTGACAAATGACAATAATTATCTTTGCAAGGAAGATATAATGTCGTAAGGCAGAGAGAGAAGAGAGAGAGAGAGAGAGAGAGAGAGAGAGAGAGAGAGAGAGAGAGAGAGAGAGAGAGAGAGAGAGAGAGACAGACAGACAGACAGACAGACAGACAGACAGACAGACAGACAGACAGACAGACAGACAGACAGACAGACAGACACCGGACGGAAACAGAAAGAAACACGCTACGCACCCTATTAACTCCTATGATCCCACAGCAATAATAATAATAACGCCTTAACATATTCTGGACAAGGACAAAGTTGACGAGAGCGTGTATGAAGTTCTTCGTAAGGACTACAAGAGCTCGTAGGCCGTAGACTTACGCTGTTAGTCCGGCCTACCCACCTTCAGCAGCCCCTCCTGGACCCCAGCTGCGCCCGGCTCCCGCCCTGGCGAGATACACTTGTAAGCATCATGAAAATCGTGATTCTCTTCCCAGCCCAAGTCGGCTGCGCGGTTATTTATTTCGCATTTTATTGGCAGGTTTACTGCACCTAATTCCTTCCGAAGACTGTTTACCGGCAGTCTACACCTTCATAGGACCCTCTGGTAGCGATATGGACCATGCACTTAAGGTGTGGCGGACCTGTTATTGTTATCACTAAAGGAGCGGGTTGGGCCGCCAGGTGTGGTACAGGCTTGGGGTCCTGACTCAGGCGAGGTGTTGGGTGCCTCTCTTTCCTGGCAGGTGAGGCCCCTGTAACGGTAACTTTCTTCCCTGGCAGGTGAGGTTCCTAAAACGGTAATGAATATTTGCTTTTGGCAATGTTGAAGCTCCAAGAAAAAGGAACTCCGACGGTCTATCTACGTCGACCCTGAGTGCAAAAAGCGTTCCGTTTTGGGCCCCTACATGTCTAGGGAGCCTTAATTGACAGTTGCACAGTGTGGACGAGTGCACGTGCGACAACCTATTTCTTATACACATTTTCCTAAAGCTTGTCCAGCAAATTCAGTGGAATAATATTCCCATATGTGTGGAGGATAAATGCACATGGTGGCGCATTAGGCCTCACTGTATATACTAAACACTCTCGAAGGCTTCCTGGCAATTTCCTGTGTGTTAATATCAATGACGCGCTGACTGGTCCATATCTCAGGGTACTGATTACTCTGGAATACTGATCTCCTCGTCGCTACACTCTGCTACTCTTTTTCCAAGTCGACTACTTCTCTATATCTACCAAACGATACCACGAATAAACTATTTCTGGGTTGTTACAGTCACTATACCAAGTACTGGAATAAGTTTCATAGATTCATTAATTCCCTTCCTTATATAAGTTGTCATTGCAAGGCACAGTTGCTGAAGGAAAGATAGAACCAATCAACGGTATCGAATTCACGTTTCTCCTTAATCCAGCTTGCATTAATAAGGGGGGGGGGGGGGGGTGAGAAGAAAAGATCAGGGCGGCCACGCTAAAAATCTTACACGATAACACACCACTGTGGGCGCCAGCCTAGTACATTACCTTGTTGTGAGAGGCCATAAGGTTGTGGGGGCCCATAAGGTTGTGGGGGCCCATAAGGTTGTGGGGGCCCATAAGGTTGTGGGGGCCCATAAGGTTGTGGGGGCCCATAAGGTTGTGGGGGGCCCATAAGGTTGTGGGGGCCCATAAGGTTGTGGGGGCCCATAAGGTTGTGGGGGCCCATAAGGTTGTGGGGCCCATAAGGTTGTGGTGGGGCCCATAAGGTTGTGGGGGCCCATAAGGTTGTGGGGGGCCCATAAGGTTGTGGGGGCCCATAAGGTTGTGGGGGCCCATAAGGTTGTGGGGCCCATAAGGTTGTGGGGGCCCATAAGGTTGTGGGGGCCCATAAGGTTGTGGGGGCCCATAAGGTTGTGGGGGCCCATAAGGTTGTGGGGGCCCATAAGGTTGTGGGGGCCCATAAAGTTGTGGGGGCCCATAAGGTTGTGGGGGCCCATAAGGTTGTGGGGGCCCATAAGGTTGTGGGGCCCATAAGGTTGTGGGGGCCCATAAGGTTGTGGGGGCCCATAAGGTTGTGGGGCCCATAAGGTTGTGGGGGCCCATAAGGTTGTGGGGGCCCATAAGGTTGTGGGGGCCCATAAGGTTGTGGGGGCCCATAAGGTTGTGGGGGCCCATAAGGTTGTGGGGGCCCATAAGGTTGTGGGGGCCCATAAGGTTGTGGGGGCCCATAAGGTTTTGGGGGCCCTTAAGGTTGTGGGGGCCCATAAGGTTGTGGGGGCCCATAAGGTTGTGGGGGCCCATAAGGTTGTGGGGGCCCATAAGGTTGTGGGGGCCCATAAGGTTGTGGGGGCCCATAAGGTTGTGGGGGCCCATAAGGTTGTGGAAGGCCACAAGGTTGCGAGTGCCCATAAAGTAACCTCGTGAAAGTGGGAATACCTAGACAAACTATGTCGTGAATACCATGACACGGTTCCGAGGATCAGTGCTCCCGAGGCCCGGTCTATGATTCTGGCTGGTCCGGGTTAAACTGACCGATATTCGGTGAAATTTGAGCGAAATTCTTCTGCGAGATTTGAGAGGTGTGAGCCACCATGGTCAGTGAAGAAGGGTATTGGGAGGAACGCAATCTGTCCTCATCAACAAAGGCGAAATGCTCATTAATCCACGCGCCAAACCCCTGTTTATGGCTGAAAGCACTTCACACACCATTCGCAACTGACGACGTAGGCACTTTTCCCGAGCGGCGCTTTGTTCAAGTTCTCTGCTCGAGTAGCACCTCTCTAAATGCCTCACCCACGCACTACAAATACCAATAAATACTAACCTAACCTAACTAACCTAACCTAACCTAACCTAACCTAACCTAACTAAAGCCTGACTATTCAACACATGCTAGTATATAATAATAGTAGTTATTGTTGGGAAAATAAAAATGTTTAAGTACGCAGTACGTTACAGTTGATAATTGCCCTTTCCATCACCGCCCACGGGATGGGTACGGGGGTCCATCACCGCCCACGGGATGGGTACGCGGGTCCACCACCGCCCACGGGATGGGTACGGGGGTCCACCACCGCCCACGGGATGGGTACGGGGCTCCACCACCGCCCACGGGATGGGTACGGGGGTCCACCACCGCCCACGGGATGGGTACGGGGGTCCACCACCGCCCACGGGATGGGTACGGGGGTCCACCACCGCCCACGGGATGGGTACGGGGGTCCACCACCGCCCACGGGATTGGTATGGGTACACCACCGCCCACGGGATGGGTATGGGGGTCTACCACCGCCCACGGGATGGGTATGGGGGTCCACCACCGCCCACGGGATGGGTATGGAGGGTGAATAATAAAGAAATTAATAATAAGTGCGTCTTTGGGAGGGTTGACCGCGTGGTTGGACGAGCCTGAGGACAGGGTGGAGGAGCGTGTGGTAGAGATCTGTGTCGATCAGCCACCTCCTGGGGTCAGCCCTCATCCAGGGCTACATGACCTCCGCCCTGGAGCCTCGACCCCCTGGTGGGAACACTGCCAAAAGCACCACCCTCGCTCACCCCTCTCTACGTCCCTGGGGACCTGGCTTCACCCCCTTCCCCTCCCACCAGACCCCCTCCATTCCTTTCTTCTTCCCTATGACCTTCTTTCGTTTGTTTCTCTTTTCTTCTGCCCCTCTTCTCCTTTTCCTTCTTGTCCCTCTGGCAAAACTCTTTCAATTTATTGTCCTTATTCCACTTTTATCCCCACTTTCCTTTTTTTTTTTACATTTTGCACTGTCTTAAATTATATCACTACCCAAACTATTAGAGAGCGGAGGTACATAATGATCTTAATCACCTGTGAGTTATGTGCCGGGTGTGACGGGATCAACCTTTCGAGCATCTTCATTATAACTACACAGATTAAGGGTATCACTGATCCAGGTGCTGATACATCACGCAAGCAGTTCTACCGCGAGTTTTTTGTTTGTGTCTTATTCAACACGATATTATCATGACGAGAACATGATGAATCAAGATGGCCACGTGACTTGACTAAGAAACGATCCAATGGTACTAACTGGATCAATGGTACCAATTGTCCCAAAACTGTAATGTTTTGGAACTATTATGTTATTATGATTAATCATTTCACCGGACGAATTTCTCATTAGTTTAGATATCGTCTTCATTCTAATTTATGAATTAGCAGACTCAAATTGTGTAAAATCTACTTCCAGAATATATATATATATATCCATTTTGAAAGTTTAAATCTTGGAGTTACTAAACCTCGGACATCGAGAACTTTCACACTGGATGATTCACTAAAAATCCCAGTGTACAGTGTTAGATTTGGTTCGGGCAATTTAGTACGTAATTTTTGTGACGTTGTGATCGCTCGAGAGGAAAAGCTAGTCGTTGTACCTATATTTGAGAAGAAAAACAGAGGCTAATGTTTCTAAACAACGAGCAGATGTCTCACAGACACACACACACTTCAAGATTCTAGCGGATGCAAATGTTTTCTCCCAACACCAGCAAAGGTTTCAGAGAAGAGTAAGTCCTGCTTAACGATCCTTCTGAAGTTTTATGACTAGGGAATGGAGATGAAAACGAAAGAGAATGTTGAGTTTTCCTAGATATTCACAAGACATTTAATACAATTCCTCGCAAAGAGACAATACACAGAATCAAGCAAGGTTAAGTGGGAGGATACTGAGTTTAATTACGTAAATGCTCTTCTGATAATAATTAGAGAATTACGGTGAAAGTAGAGTACTCACTTGAGTACTCACTACACAAAAGTACTCACTCACAGGAGTACTCACTACACAAAAGTACTCACTCACAAGAGTACTCACTACACAAGAGTATTGAATCACAAGAGTACTCACTACACAAAAGTACTCACTGACAAGAGTACTCATTACACAAAAATACTCACTCACAAGAGTACTCACTACACAAGAAGAGAAACGGAATGGAAGATTCATGATAGCGACACATATATTAATACACATAACTTACTCAGTATGAGGCAAGATAAAACAAGACTTCTCTCCTGTGGGCACAATATTCAAGAATAACGTCAGTTTAACATTATTAACGTTAAATCAACTTTGATAACGCTGATTCTACGTTGAATTAGCGTTACTCTCGTTTACCGAGCCCACTAGGACATAGATGCACACTCCAGTCACAGAAAGGTAAGAAAAGCTTCTTTGTATAAAGCTAAAGAGAACAAAGGGGAAGGAACCAGAGACCGTCAATTCTTAAACAATAAATAGCTTCAAAAGAAGATATGACAAGAAACAGAAGGGATTTTATCAGCCAAATAACCACCCGGTCGTTAGCCTGCGGTACTGAGACATCACAAAGCCCAGTTTTAATTCCCATTAGTAACTTATGAATGGTAAATATACATTGGCGGACTTTATCATCAGTATAACATTTTCGCAAGAGGCTGCCACCTTCCTGTTCTTGCGCCTCAGATGGGCGGTCCAGAGGGGGGGCATCTCCTTATGTAGTTCATAATTATAATAATATTTGTGTTTGGTTTAGGAACAGTCCAGTTAATCTTTTACGTGCATTGGGGTGAAGTGATAGCTTGTCTTACCTGCTGAACTCTCGTGTTCCAGCAGACACAGGCTGGCGTTTCAGCAGACATCAGGGCGGTGTTGAAGCAGACAACAGGCTAGTGTTACTGAAATACAATGTAATATTGGTTACATATTATTCCTACAAAAATTACGAACATTCTTAGCATATGCTAAGTATCTTAGTCTAAGTCAGTTACGGAAAAATCTATAATAAAATAAAATAAATTATTACGAATATATGAGTAATGTCTCATATCTTTAACTGTGATTATCTCGAGAAGATTTACAATCTTCAGACTATTCATTGGACTATTTTTTATTTGAAACGAAATCATATGTTATCTAATAAAGCACTAAGTAAACCATAATTGGGATGGTAGGACAAAAAAATTCTAAAGCTCCTTAATATTTAAGGAGAGACTGTCCAATTTCACGAATGTTTATGGACTCTCGTCTCTGCATAATATGCATTTTAAAAAAATTATATAAGACATTAGTCGAAGTATTTGCTGAATATTAAAATGACCGAGCGATCAAATAGGAACCGTGTTCCTGAGGGGTGTTCTGCCAGGAGAGTGTGCTGCAGTGGACCACTTCTTAAACCTTCGTTTGACGACCCAGTATCTTGATTCCCTGCCTGATTTCGTCGCTTAATGTTAAACTGATGGAAGATGTTGTTCAGGTTCAACTAATGGAAGATATTGTTCAGGTTCAACTTATGGATGATGTTATTCAGGTTCAACTGATGGAAGATGTTATTCAGGTTCAACTGATGGAAGTTCTTGTTCAGGTTCAACTGATGGAAGATGTTATTCAGGTTCAACTGATGGAAGTTCTGTTCAGGTTCAACTTATGGAAGATGTTATTCAGGTTCAACTGATGGAAGATATGTTCAGGTTCAACTTAGGGAAGTTCTTATTTAGGTTAAACTGAGATGGGAAGGTTCTCATTCATTTTAAGTTCAGACAATGTTCTTGAGCAAATTAAGCTAACTGATGTTCTTGATCTGATGAAGCAGAAGGAAGTTCTTGATCAGATCCAGTCCAGTTTAAACAGATTGAAGTTATCACTCAACTTACATTGAGTGAAGATCAACTTAAACTGAGCGTGGCTCCTGTTAGGTTAAACTTAATGAAGAAATGCAATTTTCTTATATATATTTTTTTTATCCGAAGATATTGAATAATTTGCGTATGCTCCCGAATAATGTTAAGAGCGAATATAAAGGAACATGCCGAATTATCAGCTATATCACATTTATTGTTGTATATGTAGATTATTATATATGTGCTCATATGTTCACATGTATACATACGTGGAAACATCTCCATAATACATAAAGAATCAACGCTAACACACTCACACCACACTATATTATTTATATACTATATTATATATATATATATATATATAATATATATATATATATATATATATAATGCTGATTTGTCTTCCTTATCAGTTTGACTTAGAACCATATAGTCTTTATCCTATCCCCGCTTTCTCTCCATTTCAACAGGTGGTAAGATCATGTTCTCTCAGGTTTTCCTCAAAGCTTAGTTCCTTCAGCTCAGGAACGAGTCTCGTTTGCCTATCTTTGGACCTTTTCTAGTTTCCCCTTATAAGTGTACTGGTGGTTCCAAGCTGGAGATGAAATATCAAGAATGAGTCTCATCTTCCATGTATTAGGGTCCAAAAAGCCCTTTTATCCAATTTCTGAAAGATCACCGGATGTTGGCCAGTATGCTATATGCAGCTGTTGTTATTCTACAAATCTCCTTTCTGGAATGCTTGGTGCCTTCTTTGATAATTACTCTCTGGTCCTTGCATTCCTGTACAAATCCTCATAACTTTACATTTGGCTGCGTTAAACTCTAGCAGCCCTTTTCAGATCACTTCCGGCGTATGTCCAAATCCCTTGCAATGTCTCACAATCTATCTCTGTCCTGACTTTCTCATCAGTGCTGCATCATCTGACAACACTGATATGAAGGAACCAATTATATCTGTCAGGTTGTTAAAATACTGTATATACAAGCAGGATTTTTCTTTACTAAAAAACCTGCTGTGCCTTGAGACTAAATTTATCTGTTCTAAAAGTTATACTAGCCGTTTCCGATCATCTCTAGCAACTTGAAGGGACTACTTGTTAGTGACAGAGATCTGTAGTCTTTCCCTTTTCTGCAGTTTGGCATCACATTAACCATTTTCCAGCAGTCATGAAATTCTCCCGTTTCCAGAAAGGAATGAATATATGGCAAGTAGGCTGCACGATGCTTCAGCTGCCTTTTTTAGATCCATGGTGATATTTTGTCTGGTCCCGCGGCTTTTGTCACACCCAGTTCCTGTAGGTGCTTCTTTACTTCTTCTGGTATCGTTGTTATCTCAGTGAAGAGTTCCTATGGGATTTCCTGTTCGGTTTGGGCTCTAAGCTCTAGTGATAAATCAGGCTCCAGCTTGAATACTTCTTGAAAGATTTTGTTAAGTTTCCTCACATACTTCCTTATCATTTTCCGTGTGTTCTCCCTTAGTTTTGACGGGTCTGATAACCTGGTCATTCGCAATCATCTTCCTCCTGATATAATTATAGAAGAGTTTAGGCTGGGTCTTAGCCTTGTATGCAATGTCATCCCGAACAGCTTCTTTGCCACTCTCTTAGTTTCTGTGCACTCATTTCTTGCTCTTTATATATATATAGGATATATTGTGGTTTCCTTCTGTTATGTGTTCTCTGTATTTTTTCCATGTCCTTAGCTTCTTTTCTTTTTGCTTCCAGACACTGGCTGTTGAAACCATGGGTTAATGTGGCCTTGCTTCTCCTTACCTTGAGTGATTGTACAAATCTCCTTCATTGAGTTTGCTACGTAGTCGATCATGTCCTGTGTTGAATTCCCTCCGAGTTCTCTACCCCCCATTCTATGCCCATGAATTCTCTCAACTCTGGTATCCCTTTCTTATATGCTCAACCCCATTCCTGAATAGTTCATCTTATTTTGACGTATAATTTATCTAAGGCTAAAAACTGATAAACAAAGTATGGTAGCGGCTAGTAAATTGACAGGATGTCCCATTTATCTGTTGGTCCTCGGGTAGGTTAGGTTCGGAGGATTTAGTACAACAGTTCAGTGACGTTGGGAACGCGAGG
>WNGS01163555.1:7067261-7080006 GCA_020271785.1 Procambarus virginalis
TCCATCGGGCTGAGTAGATTTGATTAATTCTAGGAAATCTGCTGATGATTGTAGACTATACTTACTTGGAGTGTATGGAGTTAGGAGTTCGTTAAGTCTTTTTGCCAGGTGATAGGTTGGATTTGGTATTTGGCTGATTATTGGGCGTAGTGGGTTACCTGGTTTGTGTGTCTTAACATTGCCATAGGCATATCCTAAGCCATAGTCGCCTTGAAGTTTAGTGAAATGCAGACTACCTTTCTTGGCGTTGATTGCTGTAATGTTTTGTTTACTTTCCGTCTAAAGTCTTCCACAGGGTTCCTCGTGATTCGTTGAAATTTGGTGTCATCACTAAGGATGTCGCTAATTTTGTTCATGTATTCTTGGGTAGGAATCAACACATATGCTGCTGTCTTGTCCGCTTTTCTTATTGTTACGTCTTTCAGATTTTTTAGTTGTTTTGCTGCTTCTTTGAGTCGTAGGGTAAAGATTGTAGATGAATATGTTCCTCGTTTTTTCCCCGCTTCTGCTAGTAGTTCAGCCTGAAGTGTGTCAGTGGTGATGACTTTTTTGTTGTCTTCTAGCTTATGGATGTCGTCCAGAAGCATTTCGATTTCCAGGCGTTTTTGATGCATCTTTGGTTTAGATACGAATTGACAATTTAGACCAAGATTTAAGAGGTCTCGTTGGTCCTGGGTAAGATCATAAGAAGTCAGGTTAATGTAACCATCTTTAGGACGAGGGATCTTTAACTGTCCACCGTTTAGGGCTGTTAACTTACGGAGTGTCTTTGTTTCTACACGAGTTTTATGTTTTGTTTCATTTTAAATAGTTCACTGTTCAATAGTTAAGTTAGTTAACTTAGTTAAGGTTCAGTAGTTAAATAGCTTGTTTGCACATCTATATATATATATATATATATATATATATATATATATATATATATATATATTATATATATATATATAATATATATATATATATATATATGTCGTACCTAGTAGCCAGAACGCACTTCTCAACCTACTATGCAAGGCCCGATTTGCCTAATAAGCCAAGTTTTCATGAATTCAAAAAAAAAATCAAAATCAAAATGTTTATTTAGGTAAGGTACATACATAAAAGTGATTGTACAGAGTGATGGAGTTAATAGATAGGGCTAGTACATACAATGCCTAAAGCCACTATTACGCAAAGCGTTTCGGGCAATAATTAATTGTTTTTCGACTACCTAACCTACCTAACCAAACCTAACCTAACTTTTTCGGCTACCTAACCTAACCTAACCTATAAAGATAGGTTAGGTTAGGTTAGGTAGGGTTGATTAGGTTCGGTCATATATCTACGTTAATTTTAACTCCAATAAAAAAATTGACCTCATATATAATGAAATGGGTAGCTTCATCATTTCATAGGAAAAAAATAAGAGAAAATATATTAATTCAGGAAAACTTGGCTTATTAGGCAAATCGGGCCTTGCATAGTAGGTTGAGAAATGCATTCTGGCTACTAGGTACGACATATATATATATATATATATATATATATATATATATATATATATATATATATATATATATATATATATATATATGCGAACAAGCCTGAATGTTCCCCAGGCATACATGCAACTGAAAACTCCACACCCCAGAAGTGACTGGAACCCATACTGCCAGGAGCACTATGCAACTGGTGTACAGGAGGCCTTACTCACTCGACCATCAGTGACCATTCAAAAAGAGGTGATAGCCGAGACCATTTGGCAGTATGGGTTCGGGTCACTTCTGAGGTGTGGAGTTTTCAGTTGCATGTATGCCTGAGTACCATTCAGGCTTGTTCACATTTATGTTGCAAACAGAGGCAGCAGCAGCATCCACACGCTCATTTAAAGAAACACCAATATGGGTGGAACCCAGCAAAACTCTATGGATTTAAATTTACTAGAGATAAGAAACAGCCAATGTTGAATCTCAACGACTACCGGATGGACAGGATTAAAGGACCCGAGAGCTACGGGGGCACTAAGAGAGTCAACTACAATCACAAAGGAGGATTGACAACGAGAAATTAGGAGATGGAGAGCATATAGCATAGCATAAAGTTCCGCTGTGAAGATGCTAGTCTCCGAAGGTAGGCGACATTCATAAGTGTGGTCAGGAAAAACAATGGAGTAGCCCACACTTTTCGCAGAAAAGTGTCTGCGAAAAGACACCATCGATGAAGATGATGAAAAAAACCCATCGATGAAGATGGAAACGGAGCGTGAGTGTGAAGAAAAGTGCTCAAGAAAAAGGCGCTTCAGAACCGTAGGAGGAGTAAAAGCTTTAGTAATGTGGGTCAAGGATGTACAAAACTTCGGAAGGGGGACCCTCCACGGGGGCAAGGAAGGAACAATACGAGGAGAAATATGAGAAAGAAGAATGGAAAGAGAATCCTGTAAGCAAGATAACCGGACAAAAAGAGGGAGGTAGTGAAGAGGAACAGGAGCTACAGGAGGGGTAAAAGTCAAGGCACGACAGAGGCGAGAGGAAGGATGTTGCAAGGACCGCGCCAGATAGCGAAGACAGTAGCGATGACCATGGTCCTGAAGAGATAGGAAGCCAGTGTCAACATACAAGCTGAGGGCGGGAGTCAAACAAAAGGCACCAGAGCTGAGGCGCAACCCAGCATGGTGCAAAACATCAAGACGGTGAAGAGTAGAAGGAGAAGAGGACGAGTAAGCAGGGCAACCATAATTGAGTTTAGACAGGACGAGTGAGGAATGTAAAGAGAGGAGCGTACACCTATCTGTCCCCCAAGAAGTATGGGACAAAACCTTCAGGAGGGAAACAGCCTTAGAGCATTCAGCGTGGAGATAAGAGATATGGGCCGACAAAGACAAACAAGTGTCAAAGATTAACCCCAGAAGCTTAGCAGAATCCTTGTAAACAAGGGGATAACCATAAAGTGACAAAGAGGGACGGAGAATGACACGCTTCCGAGTAAAAGTCATAGCACAAGTCTTAGACGGAGAGAACCTGAAGTCATGATCGATGGCTCAGGACGACACGGCATCAATCACAAGTTGAAGCCACCGTCGAAGGAAAGGCGAATCATCATCCCGACAGCAAAGGGTAAGATCATCTACATCGCTTGTCTACATAGAGAGTGGAGAAGGTGCCAGAAGGAAGAGAGGAAAGAAAACCACTGAGAGCAACAAGAAAAGGAGAAGTGCTCAGAACACTACCTTGGGGCACACCCTCATATTGCCTAAAAGGGGCAGAGAGAGTGGTATCAAGCCTCACTCGGAACGACGAGAGAGGAAACTCTGGAGGAAGAGAGGGAGATTCCCACGAAGGCCAAAAGAATAAAGTTGGACAGAATATGATACCGCCAGGTAGTGTCATAAGCCTTTTCCAGGTCAAAAAGGACGGCAACAACGGAGGTCTTCGTAGCAAAAGCAGTACATATATAGACCTCCAAGTTCACCAGGACATCCGTTGTGCTGCGGCACTTGCGAAAACCAAATTGAGAAGAGGAGACGTGGTGATAGTGCTTTAAGAACCACATCAGACGAACGTTAACCATACGTTCAAAGAGTTTGCAGACACAACTCGTGAGGGCAATAAGACGGAAGTCCTTGGGGGATGACCCGAGAGACCCTGGTTTCCGAAATGGGAGGACAACAGCATCGAGCCAGTCCTCAGGAACTGACGACGACTCCCACACCCGATTAAACAGACTCAGTAAATACTGAGACATGCACGGAGGAAGATGTCGAAGCATCTCATAATGAATGCCATCGGAGCCTGCCGCTGTAGAACTGCAGAGGGCCATTTCAGACTGAAGCTCAGAGAGAGAGAAGGGATCGTTATAGGGAAGGCTAAGATGGGTACAGAAATCCAAAGGACAAGATTCAAGAAGAGACTTACGAAGAAGGAAGTATTGAGGAGATGAGAACCAGAGCTAACAGACGAAAATTGGGAACTCAATTCGGTCGCGACCTGCAACGGGTCCGCCAGAAGAGTACCACAGAGGTGAAGGACTGGTGAGACATCGGGAACGAACTTACCCACTATCTTGCGGATACGCTTCCAGATAAGCGGTAGAGGAGTTTCGGACTTGATGGTGGAGACATAAGACATCCAACATGCACGTTTAACCGTACGGATAGTCCTACGGGCCACCGCACTTGCCTTCCGAAACAAAAGAAAAGATTCAGTCATCTGCCGGCGACGGTGTCTCTTCCAGGCTGCAGGCTCACAACGGACAGCCTGAGCACAGTCTACATTCCACCAGGGAACGCACTTCGGCGTTCCCCGAGAGGAAGAGCAAGGAACAGAGTGGATTGCAGCATCGAAGACGGTGTCATAAAAAAGGAGGAGAGTGCGAGGGAGAGGCAGAATGGAGAGGTCGGAGATAGTAGCACAGAGGGTAAAGAGGGGCCAGTCAGCCTCGGCAAACCGCCACCTAGGGAAGGAGAGGAGAGGGTGAAAGAGAAAAGGAAACAAGGACAGGAAAATGGTCACTGCCATGGAGGTCATCAAGAACCCGCCACTCGAAATATAAGTAAAGGGAAGACGAGCAAAGAGAAAGATCAAGACAGAAAAGGGTGTGAGTCTGAGAGTCTAAATGAGTGGGCTCACCAGAATTCAGAAAAGACAGGGAAGAAAAGAGGATGAATGGTTCTAGAAGGCGACCCCGGGTGTTTGTCAGAACATCACCCCAAAGGGAATGTCGACAATTGAAATCTCCTAGCAGGAGCACAGGCTCCGGCAAGGAGTCCAGTAGGTGTTTAAGATCGGGAAGAGAAAGCTGGACACTCAGGGGGAGATAAATGGAACAAACCGTGTACCATTTCCTTACAAAGATATGAGCAGCGGAACAATGGAGAGGCGAAGGAAAAAGTAAGGGAACAAAGGGAACATCAGAGCGAATCAAGAGAGCAGAGGAGTTAGGAGCCCCAGGAACAGCTGAGGGGGGGGGGGAGAGGAAGAAATAGCCACGAAAGCTACCAGGACGAGCACCAAGCATCGGCTCCTGGAGACAGACACAAAAGGGCGAAAATCGTGAAAGCAGAAGTTGGAGTTGAATGAAATTGGTGAAATAACCACAAACGTTCCACTGACGAATAGACATCGACAAGAAGAGAAAGGACAGCAACAGAGAACAACGAAGAAACAAAGGTGAAAAGGGAACACAACACGTGTTGTGTTCCCTGAAGAAGCGCAGGATCAGGGTCAGGGTCAGTGAAGTCAGGGTTATTGGGCATGAGTAAACTGAGTATAGAAGGAGGGAAGGGAGCTGGTGGACCAACCAGGGGCGGACGAGCAGGGTCTGGAGGAGGAAGAGGGGGGGAAAACCGAGGGTCAAGGACAGCAACAGAAGGGGCAGAAATCAGGGAGTGCACCTCAGCAACGGCAGCAACCAAGAGGGAAGCGGGGGCCAAAGAGACCTCCATAGCAGGAACAGGGGGGGTGGAACCACCGTAATGGGAGGGGATGGAGCGAGAGAGTCAGAGGTAGGGGGTGAAGAAGAAAGTGAAGCCTTCTTACCTGCCGGGGAGGAGGAAGGAGAGGAGCCAGGCTTATGCTTCTGACTCAAAGAGACAGGCGTCCCAGCAACAATGTACTGGACAACAGATTCTAGCATCTCAACAGGAGAAGCAGAACGAGAGCAACACGACGGGCGTTGGGAGAGCGATGGACATCAGCCCGGGTGACAGGCGGCATGGAAAGCTAAGAGACGGAGGAGAAAGGATGAGAAGGAGATCGGAGGAAGACGAGGAAGAAGACACAGGAGACACGACAGACTGGGAGAAGAAGGGGAACCCCAGACAGAGAGACAAGAGGGGGATTCTCTGGGACAGAACACAAAGGAACAGAGGAGGCGGTGGGCGTGTCTGGGTCTAAGGTTCGGAAACGGTTGTGAGACTGAGAAAGGCGGGTAGGACGAGGCGAGGAAGAGCGCAACATGCAAGCATAAGAAACGTTAGCATAAGGGGGTAGACGGCGAACGTGGCACCACGCCTCAGGAAAAGACAAATGTTCCCGGTGCTTCAGGCTGAGGACGGCTGCCTCAAGCTTGTAATATATGTACACACGGGAGAAGATAGGGTGGGCCTCACTGCAATTGAGGCAGCAAGCCTGGGGAGAAGTACACTCCAACTTAGAGTGATCTTCGCCCCCACACACAGGACAGAGAGAGACAGTACTGGAGCAGCGGAGGGTTCCATGCCCAAACCTCCAGCACTTATTACAGAGCCAAGGAGAGGGAATGTACTCCTGGACAGAGCACCTGGCACCATAATGAATGACATAGGGCGGAAGGGTCCTACCATCAAAGGTAATCTTCACAACCCGAAGGGGTTGACGGCGACGACCACGAGGGAGATGAGTAAACGAGTCCACCTGGAGGACAGAACGGCCTTGGGCTTCGAGGACATGACGAATATTTTCGTGGCAGTCCTGCAGATTCCGGACATCGGTCACAACATGGGGCGGGAGGAGAATAGTGTCAACACTGGCATTCAACCGAGCATTCTTAGAGACCCGAACAGGGGTCTCGCCAAGGCAGGATAAGGCGGCCAAGCAGGAGGCTGCATCCTAAGAAGGTGCAGCAACGACACGTGTACCGAGACGGGTGGGGTTGAAGCCTCAGTAGATGCCTCACCCAGAGGCATCTACTAAATCAACAAGGTGCCTATGAAGGAGAAATCGTCAGAAGGCGTAGAATCAGAGGGAGGAGATCAAAGTATTTGGCCCATGAAGCGGGACCAAACAACGCTTGAAATACATCAATATGGGAAGGAATCGAGTAAGCGCGGCCGTGGCGAGGACGGCGTTGAGAACCCCCAGAGAGAGAGAGAGAGGGGATAAAAGGCGCAGTAGTCACTACTAGAGACTAAGCCGTGCCAGGGGACGAGGTGGTCACCACTGGGGGCTTGGGGCTTGACCCAAACACACAGGAGGGAGGGGAGCCGAGGGGTGTAGTCAGGAGGGTCAGAGGAGAAGCAAGGTTGGTGCCCAATGCAGCGGGGGCTACAGAGCCCGGTCTTCCATCACGGTCCGACTTGGGGGCTTGGTCGCCCACCCCCACGAGCCCGAGAAGGTAGAAGAGGAACAGAATTTGACATAAGGATGAAAGGTCACACTTTCATTCACGAATGTGCTCCCACTCCCACCATGAAGACACAATTAGAGGCAGGACACCCAACAAGAAGCTATCGCCGATCATGCTGGGGGCCCCCTAGGGGTGCATCATGAGTGTACACCCCACAAACGCCACCTTAAGAACCATCAGTCTGTCGAGATCGGGTTCAGTGACGAAAGAAGGATTGACAATAAAAGCATCCCCTCGCTCTCGACGTCGGGTACTACAATTCTACAGGTGCAAGAGTATGTCTCCTCAAACACCCGGGCGTCAAAATAGAAGAAGTCCAAAAGAATAATCAAAACAGGCAAAAGGTCGGCGGGAAATGACAATTAGAAAGGAGAAGAAGGGGGAGAAAAACGAAACATAAGGAAAAGGAAAAGCGATCCGGCAAAATTAGAGAAGACAGCAGCAGGAGCATAAGGCTACAAAAGGACAGAGGACTGTCCCATGGAGCATCACACTCCGGCAGCCGCCCACCAAGCCCTCTCACGGCAACAACGGGCCGGACAGGGAGGGGGTTTGCCAGTGAAGAGTACGCTGCTGTCGTTTTCCTATTTATTTGTGCCTCAGAGTTAAATTAGGTGTTACATTCACTTCCAGGTCTCTTTCTCGAATCTTCACAGGTAGGTAGTTTCCCTTCATTATGTACAGTCCCTTTGGTCTCCTGTTACCTAATCCCATTTTCATAACTTTACATTTGCTCGTGTTGAACCCCAGTAACCATTTCTCTGACCATATCTGCAATCTGTTCAAGTCCTCTTGGAGGATCCTACAATCCTCATCTGTCACAACTCTTCTCATTAATTTTGCGTCATCCACGAACATCGACATATAGGTCTCTACTCCTATTGACATGCTTTTTACGTATATTAGAAAACAGAACTGGTCCGAGCACCGATCCTTGAGGTACTCCACTCGTTACTGTTCGCCAGTCCGACTTCTCGCCCCTTACCGTAACTCTCTGGCTCCTTCCTGTTAGGTAGTTCCTTACCTATGCTATGGCCTTTCCGCTTACTCCTGCCTGCCTCTCAAGTTTGAATAGCAGTCACCTGTGCAGTACTGCATCAAAGGCTTTTTGGTAATCCAGAAATATGCAGTCTCCCCATCCTTCCTTGCCCTGCCCTATTCTTGATATTTTATCATTGAATTCCAGAAGGTTTGTTGGAAATAATTTCCCTTCCCTGAACCCATGATGTTTAATTATCAACCATGAGGTTGATGCTTGTTTTCAACCCTAATGCTCTACAGTGTGCAATAAGTCTTAGCCTGATTATTCTTTCAAGTATTTTGCAGGGGATGCTTGTCAGTGACAAGGTCTGTAGTAAAGTGCCTCCCCCTATCTCCTTTCTTGAAAATTGGTAATACTGTGTGTTTGTATGTGTGTACTCATCTAGTTGTGCTTCCGGGGGGCTTAGCTTTGGCTCTTTGGTCCCCCTCTCATCTGTCAATCAACTGGTGTACATATTCTTGAGACCACTGGGCTCTATCAAACCTACATTTGAAAATGGTTATGGAGTCTGCCTCCACCACATCACTGTTAATGCATTCAATTTGTTAACTACTCTGCAACTGAAGAAATTCTAATTTCTCTGTGGTTCATTTGGGTACTAAGTTTCTACTTGTTCATGTTCCACCCGTGCTAAGGAATATGTCTTTTGTCCACCCTGTCCACAGGGGCCTAACAGCTGAGTGGACAGCGTTTCGGATTCGTAGTCCAAAGGTTCGGGTTCGATCCCCGTGGGAGCGGAAACATATGGGCTAAGTTTCTTTCACCATGATGCCCCTGATACCTAGCAGTAAATAGGTATCTGGGAGATAGACAGCTGCTACGGGTTGCTTCCTGGGGGTGTGTAACAAAAAGGAGACCTGGTCGAGAACCGGGCCGCGGGGACGTTAATCCTCGAAATCATCTCGAGATAACCTCAAGATAACCCTGTCATTTCCTTTGTGAATTTTGTAGGTGGTTATCATGTCTCCCCTTACACTTCTGTCTTCCCAGAACGTGAGGTTTAGCTCCCTTAGCCTTTCTTCATAGCTCATACCTCTCAGTTCTAGGACTAGTCTGCTAGCATAACTCTGAATCTTCTCAAATTTTGTCTTGTGTTTAACTAGGTGTGTGTGTGTGTGTGTGTAATTACCTAAGTGTGTAATTACCTAAGTGTAGTTACAGGATGAGAGCTACGCTCGTGGTGTCCCGTCTTCCCAGCACTCTTTGTCATATAACGCTTTGAAACTACTGACGGTCTTGGCCTCCACCACCTTCTCCCCTAACTTGTTCCAACCGTCTACCATTCTGTTTGCGAAAGTGAATTTTCTTATATTTCTTCGGCATCTGTGTTTAGCTAGTTTATATCTATGACCTCTTGTTCTTAAAGTTCCAAGTCTCAGGAAATCTTCCCTGTCGATTTTATCAATGCCTGTTACTATTTTGTATGTAGTGATCATATCACCTCTTTTTCTTCTGTCTTCTAGTTTTGGCTTATTTAATGCCTCTAACCTCTCCTCGTAGCTCTTGCCCTTCAGTTCTGGGAGCCACTTAGTAGCATGTCTTTGCACCTTTTCCAGTTTGTTGATGTGCTTCTTAAGATATGGGCACCACACAACCGCTGCATATTCTAGCTTTGGCCTGACAAAAGTCGTGAACAATTTCTTTAGTATATCGCCATCCATGTATTTAAAAGCAATTCTGAAGTTAGAAAGCGTGGCATAGGCTCCTCGCACAATATTCTTTATGTGGTCCTCAGGTGATAGTTTTCTATCTAGAACCACAGAATATCAAACATAATATATAGGTTGTGTGGGGTCTATGTTCTCCTATTCCACATTCCATAACATGGCATTTATTAACATTAAATTCCATTTGCCAAGTGGTGCTCCATATACTTATTTTGTCCAGGTCATCTTGAAGGGCATGACAATCATCTAAGTTCTTATCCTTCCTATTATCTTAGCATCATCAGCAAACATGTTCATATAATTCTGTATACCAACTGGTAGATCATTTATGTAGACAATAAACATCACTGGTGCAAGAACTGAACCCTGTGGTACTCCACTTGTGACATTTCTCCAGTCCGATACATTGCCTCTGATCACTGCCCTCATTTTTCTATCAGTCAGAAATTTTTCATCCATGTTAGAAGCTTACCTGTCACCCTCCAATATTCCAGTTCCAGAACAACCTCTTATGTGGAACTCTGTCGAAAGTCTTTTTTGGTCCAGATAGATGCAGTCAACCCAACCATCTCTTTCCTGTAATATCTCTATTGCTCGATCATAGAAACTGAGTAAATTCGATACACAGGATCTTCCAGATCGAAAACCATACTGTCTGTCTGATATTATATAATTTCTCTCCAGGTGTTCTACGTGTGCGTGTGTGTGTGTGTGTGGGTGTACTTACCTATTTGTACTCACCTATTTGTGCTTGCGGAGTTTGAGCTCTGGTTCTTTGTCCCGCCTCTCAACTGTCAATCAACTGGTGTACAGGTTTCTGAGCCTACTGGGCTCTCATATCTACACTGAAACTGTATGGAGTCTGCCTCCACCACATCGCCATTACATTTGACACCACTCTGACACTTAAAAAAGTTCTTTCTAATATCTCTGTGGCTCTTTGAGCATTCAATTTCCACCTGTGACCCCTAGTGCGTGTGCCCCTTGTGTTAAATAGCATGTCCTTATCTACCCTATCAATTCCTTTGAGAATCTTGTATGTGGTGATCATGTCCCCCTAACTCTTCTATCTTCCAGCGACGTGAGGTTTAACTCCCGTAGTCTCTCGTAGCTTTACCTCCATCTCGGGTATAGTCTGGTTGTAAACCTTCGAACCTTCACCAGTTAGTCTTATGCTTAACTAGACATGGACTCCATGTTTGAGCTGCATACTCCAGGATTGGTCTAACATATGTGGTATACAATGTTCTGAATGATTCCTACACAAGTTTCTAAATGCCGTTCTTATGTTGGCCAACCTGGCATATGCCACTCTTGATATGGGCTTCATGGGACAGGTCTGGTGTGATATCAATCCCCAGTCTTTCTATCTTCTCTCTCTCTGACTCTTGAAGAATTTCATCTCCCAAATGATACTTGTATCTGGTCTCCTGCTTCCTACCCCTATCTTCATTACATTATATTTGCTCGGTTAAACTCTAACAACCATTTGTTCGACCATTCCTTCAGTTTGTCTAGGTCTTCTTGAAGCCTCAAGCAGTCTCCTCTGTCTTAATCCTTCTCATAATTTTGGCATCGTCAGCAAACATTGAGGGAATGAGTCTCTACCCTCTGGGAGATCATTTACGTATATCAGAAACAGGAGAGGACCGAGTACAGAGCCCTGTGAGTCTCCACTGGTGACTTCTGAGGTCTCACCCTCACTGTAACTCTCTGCTTCCTATTGCTTAGTATTCCCTTATCCATTGGAGCACCTTACCAGGCACTCCTGCCTGTCTCTCCACCTAATGTACCAGCCTCTTATGGGGTACAGTGTGAAAGGCTTTCCGACAGTCCAAGAAAATGCAGTCCGTCCAGCCTTCTCTTTCTTGTTTAATTTTCGTCACCTGGTCGTAGAACTCTATAAAGCCTGTAAGTCAAGATTTACCCTCCCTGAACCCAAGTTGTCGATTTGTCACGAAGTCCCTTCTCTCCAGATGTGTTACAGGTTTTTCTCACGATCTTCTCCATCACCTTGCATGGTATACAAGTCAAGGACACTGGCCTGTAGTTCAGTTCCTCTTGTCTGTCACCCTTTTGTATATTGGGACCACATTAAGCGTCTTCCATATTTCTGGTAGGTCTTCAATCTCCAGTGACCTACTATACACTATGGAGAGTGGCAAGCAAAGTGCCTCTGCACACTCTTTCAATACCCATGGTGAGATCCCGTCTGGACCAACAACTTTCTCCATCCAGATCCAACAGGTGTCTCTTGACCTCATCTCTCGTAATTTCGAACCCTTCCAAGGCCGCCTGGTTTACTGCCCCCTCTCCTAGCGCAGTGACCTCACCTTGTTCTATTGTGAAGACCTCCTGGAACCTCTTATTGAGTTCTTCACACACCCCTTTGTCATTCTCTGTATACCTGTCCTCGCTTGTTCTAAGTTTCATAACTATTCTTTCACTGTTGTTTTCTCCTGATGTGACTGTGGAGTAGCTTTGTTCGGCTGGCTTTGCTTGCTATATCATTTTCATAATTTTTTCTGCTTCACTTCTCACACTAACATACTAGTTCCTGGTTCTCTGGTATCTCTCTCTGCTTTCTGGTGTTCTGTTATTTGGGAAGTTCCTCCCCACGCTCTTTTGTTCAGTTCCTGCTTCCATACATGCCCTATTAAATCATGGGTCTTCTTCTGCTTCTCGGATTTTTCCTTTTGGGCCGGGATGAACCTGTTTACATCCTCCTGACACTTTTGGGTCCATCAGGGTCTTGTACAGACGTAGCTCTGAGGTCCGTGTCCCAAGTTATTTCCCTCAGGAAACTTCTCATCCCCCCTTATAATTTCCCTTTCGGTACATCAGCCTTTTGTTTCCTAGTTCTTTTCGGGGGGAGATAAATCCTAGCTCTACCAGGTACTCAAAGATCATTACACTGTGATCACACATTTCCCAAGGGTGCTTCCAACCTAACTTC
>WNGS01163555.1:7093721-7103776 GCA_020271785.1 Procambarus virginalis
TGCACTAAAGATGGGAAAATCACTGTTCCTGGAGAGGATGGTATTACTTACAGTCTACTGAGATTAGTCTCACACGTACCAGGTAATCCACTTTAGTGTTGTACAGAATGAGTTTAAGTGAAGGAGTATTACCTGATGCTTGGACACAGAGTGTCATTGTTCCCATCCCCAAACCACACTCAGATAATTATAGACCCATATCTCTAACATCGTGTGTTTGCAAAGTGCTTGAACGTATTGTTCTTAACCGACTCATGTATCGTATACAGGGGCACCTGTCACCCCAACTGTTTGGATTTATGCCTGGGCTCAGTATACAACACTGTTTTGCTGAATACTTCGCACATATTGAAGCTTCCCCTCAAACAGTCTTCATCGACCTAGCAGCAGCTTTTGATACAGCAAACAGAGAAATCATACTGGAACAGCTTGCCGAGCTGGGAATACAAGGAAAATTACTGAAATGGATAAAGGGCTATTTGTCTAATCGAACAGCATATGTTTTGTTTAATGGTGTTAAAAGCACAGAGAGCAAACACTTTGAACTGGGAACTCCACAAGGAGGGGTCCTCAGCCCCTTGTTGTTCAACGTTCTGATGCATAAACTTATTAAAGATCTTCCAACTAATAATGAAGACACTGTCATTTGTTATGCTGATGATATATGTTTACAGGCTGCCTCCGAGCCTAGAATGCAAGTTCTGCTCGATGCTTTTGCTACTAGAGCTGAGGAATGTGGCCTCCTTATCTCTGTACAGAAAACTCGTGCCCTCATTCCATGTGGTATTCCACCAGCCAATTATCATATAGATGGGCGAGCACTTGAAAACTGCGAGTCTTACAGATACCTTGGTGTCCCATTAACGACCCTGGGTACCTTTCTTCTCTCAAGAGGAGACTGTGGGAGAGATTAAAGCCCTTGTTGGTGTCAATCATGGAATTAACGTGAGACTTGCTAGAATGTTTTATGTATCATTTATACGCTCTGTGATTGACTACAATGCTCTACATCTCACACTGTATACTGACAAAGAGCTGAAATCTCTTGAAACCTTGCAAAATGAAGCTATGCGTCTCATCCTTGGGGCTCCAAAGTCCACGAGAATAGTTAATATGAGAGCAGAGTTAAAATTACCTACCATAAGTGAGAGAATTTTGTCTATTAGCACAGTTTTCGGCGTGAAGGCATTGAGTAGATCTAGGCAACACATGAAGTTTCAAGCTAAACTTTCTAATATGCTGCACTCACCTGAGGTCTATAGAAGAAGAACGAAATCTGATTATGTATATTGGTTCTACAAGGTAGCCAACTCCATCAAAATATTAAATATGTACCCAACTCAACTAATGATTAATCAACCAATTACTCCATGGGATAACTGGGATCTATCAGTTGATTTTGTAAATGCGCCCAAGAAAGATAGTGTGCACTCTACATTATTAAAACAGTTAACACTGAAAAGCATCACTGAAAGTACTCAGAGTATGGGTAACGATGTGTATCAGTGCTATACCGACGGCTCTGTAGAAGAGGGTGGACGATGTACCGGATGTGCATGTAATATATTTGAACAATCTTCTCTCGTACATACAGCAATGAAGCGCGTCAATGACTGGGCAAGTACAACTCAAACCGAACTTGCAGGCATATACCTTGCCACTGAATTTTTAAAAGACAAAGGCAGTGGACTTATATACTGTGACTCGCAGAGTGCACTCCTGGCATTGAACGCACATAGTAGTGACACCCAGAAAATAGTCAGTGATATTCGAATGAATGTTTTAGCTGCTAAAGAAAACAGATTTGAAATTAAATTCCTATGGATACCATCACATGTTGGCATCTCAAGGCATGACACTGTTGATATGCTTGCAAAGACAGCCTGTAGAAAACCAGTGGTAGAAATTGATATGGGTATTTCATTAGCAGTGACAAAGAGAATACTTAAACAAATATCTAATGAAGATCTCACCGACCTAACAAATTCACAAAGACCTGAAAGTTGTAGCATTAAATATTATGATAGATATCGTGAGGAGACATTCACATATGGGACTAATAGAACAAGAACCCGGCAATGTGATGTTATAGTGGCCAGAATACGCCTGGGATATAGACGTATCTGGCAGCTTTCTCAAAACCCAAATGTCGAGTACACAATGTGTCAACTTTGTGAAAGAGAAAACATGCACTCTCTTGAACATTATATTGTAGAATGTCCCATACTGACTGACTTTCGCCCTCCTGGGCTAAGGTATGCTGAACTCTGTAATTACTATATGAGTACTGGAACACTTGATGATATATTGGACTTGTATCCAAGATTGACCATGTAATAGATAATTATACAATGTATATGATGTAACTATATAACCTGAGCTTGTAAAAGCACCTTAATCACCTTCAGTGATTAAGTGCTTAATTGCACACTAGTTTCTTTATCAGCTATCTCACCCTGTCAGAGTAAATGAGACAAATGTATGTGAATGCATGTGTGTGTATATATGCATGTATATGTGTGTGTGTATGTATATGTATGGGTATAAAGTATATATGGAAGCTGATCAGAATTACATTTCACCTTTGTAAATGTACATTAATGACACTATGTAAAAGACACATCGAACACTTTATGTAAGGCATACGTAAATCTGTGTATCTATGTATTTACGTATGTAGGTTAGCTTAGCATTTTAAAAGCACCGACTCACCTTCAGTGGTTGATTGTTCAATAAACCCTTGAAATATATGTTTAACACATCTCTAACCCTGTCCATGGAGGACAGAAGAAAATGTATATATGCTGGTTAGCATTGCAAATGTATGGCCACGTCTGTGGTAGAAAATAATAATAATAAAAAAAACTTCTTGGAACTTGTTCCGAGTAGCTGAATCTATAACAACAACAACAACAACAACCTGCGGTAATACCTTCTTCAGAATTATGGTCATGTGTTCTTTCTGTAATCCTGCTATTCTGAGAACTGGCGTTGTTAATAATAGTTGTTATTAGTATTATTAATAGAACCGGAGTTGTTCATCTGGATGGTATCCTTCGTAACCCTCTCCATGCCCCAAGGAACGTGGCTAATGGGACTTCTTTCTTTCATTCATTTATTGAGAACTCCATCATTATGTTCTTATTACTGTTACTATTAATGTGTTGATTCTATTACTATAGAGTGTGTTAAATAGAGACGCCTAACAGAAGGAGTAGTTATAGATTTTATAGCCAGCAAAGAGACATAAATCTTTTAGTAAAGTAGATCCGATTAACTATAAAGTTATTCTTAAGCAAAACAACTAATCTCATTAATTCACATTAGCACAGCCGATCTTGTGATGTCCAGAGTAGGGATAATGATCCCTGCCTCCCTGATCCCTACAGATCCCTGCCCATGGAACCCTGCTTACAGTTCCCATAAATCAGGTAACTGAGCATTCCTCTGAAACTTCGACATCCCTAGGGAGCATAATCACTACGGCGTCTAATGATGGTCGCCAAGTGAAGCGCTCAGTCACATTTATAAACGCAAACTCCTAGAATCTTGTTCAGAACATTGTATACAGCACCTTGAGAAAGGATCCCGGTTACATCCGAAAATTTGTTTTTAATACATTTATACATATATTGGGTCTTTCCATCACCTTCATAAGTAAAATAATCCTCGATTTTTTTGTATACAAACAGTTGGGATCCAAGACCTGAGATGCTTAAGACGAGCTAAAACGTCATCTCATTCACTTTCATATGTGGCTTTAGTAATAAAATGTTACTTAAAGACTAAGTGATGAGACTGTAGAGAACGATCAAATACCCTCAGAAAACAAAGAGGAAATATGCGAAGAGACCGACATAGAATCCAATAGCATTGACAGCAGAATGAGTGCAAATGCCACATGCAAATAATCAACTGGTAGTAACATACGAGTTGTCGATTCAATGAGCCTCTGAGGCGAGCGCCAACCCTCCACGGGAGACATCTCCTGTCCACGAGGCTAACCATAGCCCGTGCTTCTTGCCCAGCTCCTGTGCCAGGTAAGTTACGGGCTCACCATAGCCCGTGCTACTTGGAACTTGTTCCGAGTAGCTGAATCTATAACAACAACAACAACAGCCAACCCTCTCATCCCACATCATGAACATTCATGGCGGAATTTTGGCCAGGTATAGTTACGGACAAAGTGCATTGTGGGACACTAAATAGGTAAAAAGGTATACATCTGTGTCTAGTTGAAAAGATATTTATCGCTTTTATATAGTAACAATTTTTGTTTTTCTTTTTTAAGTGCAGGAATTTAAAGACAATGGCCCCATGACGACTACGCTAATTTGAATTGTCTCTACTCGTGCTTCTGATCGGATATTCATCAAGGCATTGTGTTTATGCATATCTTATGATCAAGTTTAAATGCTCATTACACAGTGAGTGGTCTTGCTGTTGCACGCAGATAAACTGATTCGTTGCAGGTGAGAGACGCTAGTGAGCGTGCAGTCCTTGCCTGACCTGAGCTGCTTCACTGATGAGGCTATTTATAATTATTGTTTTTGGCTTTCCATATATTAATATTAAAAATTATTGGTGTATAATGACCCGTCCCACTGTTGAGTTACGGTTGTCAGTAAACTACAGGGACAGGTTTACATATGCTAGTCTCGCAGACGCTGCTGATATTATCAAGTTTAAGTATTCCAAAATGTATATATATGTCTGTATGCATGAATGAATATACTTATGTACAACTGTACATGTTTCAGTGCATTTATGTATGCCAAGACAAAATTACTCTATGCATGCATCTTGGTCTTTGCCTCAACGTATAATTGCTATTCTAGCATTTTATTTAACATATTTAACATCGAATATTATGTTTTTATCTGTGCTTATATACTGTTCTCATATATTTTAAAATCATAACTATATACGATGTTTTTTTTCGAAATACTTCGTATAATTATATTCATTATTTTCATAAATGGACGCACTTTAATGTCGCAGTTCAAGCAAGTGAACATTAAGATCAGCGTCGCCCCACGCCTGGTAATCAGGCTGGCCGGTTAGTGAAGGGACACAACTGAACCATGAGCCACATATTGACCGGACGTCATACTCTTAACCTAATTATTTATTGGGTAAAAGTCACTTGCTCACATCCGTCAGGCAGCAGTGTTTAACGCACGCAAACTGCAGGCGTGCATTGTGCAACGGGAGCTGGCGAGGTGGCGAGCAGGTGGGGGGGTTGAGGGTGGCAGCTCTCCACAGGGACTCCTGGTGGTGTTGCCCGAGATCTCTGCATCTTCTGGAGGCTACAGGTGTGGTTGCTGGTACACTGAGAGGCTCCTGGTGGTGTTGCCCGAGATCTCTGCATCTCCTGGAGGCTACACGTGTGGTTGCTGGTACACTGAGAGGCTCCTGGTGGTGTTGCTCGAGATCTCTGCATCTCCTGGAGGCTACAGGTGTTGTTGCTGGTACACTGAGAGGCTCCTGGTGGTGTTGCTCGAGATCTCTGCACCTCCTGGAGGCTACACGTGTGGTTGCTGGTACACTGAGAAGCTCCTGGTGGTGTTGCTCGAGATCTCCGCACCTCCCGGAGGCTACAGGTGTACATACTTACGCCACACGTAATACTAAGGACTTGCCAGACATTACTTGTTACTGACTTGATAACACGGTTGTAGATGGGCTCTTGCAAGACAATTTGAGCCAGTAGAATTGAAGTTATTGTCAAGCTATTACCTTCATAAAATGTCATTAAATTGCATGTTGTATGTTCAAGTAATGTAACTTGAACTTAAATTAACCCAGACATACATGTACTGCACGTCTGAGTTTTGCGCTGGACGTGTGCTCTAGTCCAGTATTGTACGTGACGACGACACCAGGGGAAAGGAATGGTGTCAAGGTACAATGTGCCACTGGGTGAGTGGGTTTAGAAGAGCTGCCATAGGAGGAGTAGGAGTCACCGTCGGTAATGTGCGCGTCACCTTCACCAATAGTACACGTCACACAAAGCATAGCAACAATACCTCAATGAATGATTCTAAAAGTCTAATCATGGAGGATTTCAACCATGGGCAGGTAGATTGGGATGTAAGAAACTCCTCCGCTAATATATGAAGAGGCTTATGGATATTATTAAATAAGCTTCAGAAACACCATATGCAATAAATAATATGTGCTTAGATCGCAAAATATATACGAAAACACAGCATTACTGTTATTTTCAGTTAACTCAATCTAAGATACACGCATGATGCCAAAATAAGAACATAAGAACATAAGAACAAAGGCAACTGCAGAAGGCCTATTGGCCCATACATAAGAACATAAGAACATAAGAACAAAGATAACTGCAGAAGGCCTATTGGCTCATACGAGGCAGCTCCTATCTATAACCACCCAATCCCACTCATATACAAGTCCAACCCGCGCTTGAAACAATCGAGGGACCCCACCTCCACCACGTTACGCGGTAATTGGTTCCACAAATCAACAACCTGTTACCGAACCAGTATTTACCCAAGTCTTTCCTAAATCTAAACTTATCCAATTTATACCCATTGTTTCGTGTTCTGTCTTGTGTTGATACTTTTAATACCCTATTGATATCTCCTTTGTTATATCCATTCATCCACTTGTAAACCTCTATCATGTCACCTTTCCAGTGACATTCACTCTTCGCCTTTCCAGTGAATGCAATTTAAGCTTTGTTAATCTTTCTTCATATGAAAGATTTCTAATTTGGAGAATTAACTTAGTCATCCTACACTGGACACGTTCAAGTGAATTTATATCCATTCTATAATATGGCGACCAAAACTGAACAGCCACATGAAAGACTGATTAAAAAGATAGAGGCTCATGGTATTGGTGGTGCTATATTAAGCTGGATTAGGGCATGGCTATACCAAAGGAAACAGAGAGTTAGTATAAATGGAGTCAAGTCAGAGTGGGAAAATGTTGTAAGTGGAGTGCCTCAAGGCTCTGTCTTGGGACCTCTGTTGTTTATAATATATATAAATGATTTAGATTCAGGTTTGAGTAGCAACATTTGCAAATTTGCCGATGATACGAAAATCGGTAGGGAAATTAATTCGGAGGAGGACTCACTATCACTTCAAGTTGATCTAGATAGGGTTTTGAAATGGTCAAAGGACTGGCAGATGCAGTTTAATGCTGATAAATGTAAAGTTCTGAGGCTAGGTAATGATGATAGAGTTACAAGATACGAGCTAGATGGTGTTGAGATTGCGAAGTCGGATTGCGAAAGGGATCTGGGAGTTATAATTAGTAAGAATTTAAAACAAAAGGATCAATGCATAAATGTTCGTAATAAGGCAAATAGGACACTCGGATTTATTAATCGCAGCGTAAGTAACAAGACACCTGGTGTGGTTCTCAAGCTATATCTTGCTCTGGTTAGGCCCCATTTAGATTATGCAGTTCAGTTTTGGTCGCCATATTATAGAATGGATATAAATTCACTTGAACGTGTCCAGCGTAGGATGACTAAGTTAATTCCCCAAATTAGAAATCTTTCATATGAAGAAAGATTAACAAAGCTTAATTTGCATTCACTGGAAAGGCGAAGAGTTAGGGGTGACATGATAGAGGTTTACAAGTGGATGAATGGACATAACAAAGGGGATATTAATAGGGTATTGAAAGTATCAACACAGGACAGAACGCGAAACAATGGGTATAAATTGGATAAGTTTAGATTTAGGAAAGACTTGGGTAAATACTGGTTCAGTAACAGGGTTGTTGATTTGTGGAACCAATTGCCGCGTAACATTGTGGAGGTGGGGTCCCTCGATTGTTTCAAGCATGGGTTGGACATGTATATGAGTGGGATTGGGTGGTTATAAATAGGAGCTGCCTCGTATGGGCCAATAGGCCTTCTGCAGTTGCCTTTGTTCTTATGTTCTTATGTTCTAATCTAAATGGGGCCTGACCAGAGCAAGATATAGCTGAAGAACCACACCAGATGTCTTGTTACTAACGCTTCGATTGATAAATCCCAGTGTCCTATTTGCCTTATTACGAACATCCATGCATTGATCCTTCTGTTTTAAATTCTTACTAATCATGACTCCCAGATCCCTTTCGCAATCTGACTTCGCAATCTCAACACCATCTAGCTCGTATCTTGTAACTCTATCATCATTACCTAGCCTCAGAACTTTACATTTATCAGCATTAAACTGCATCTGCCAATCTTTGTTCCTCTTTAGTAAATACAGAGATAAAATATTTATTAAAAATACTACTCATATCTTCGTCATTATCCGTTATCTGACCTGTCTCAGTTTTTAATGGACCTATCCTTTCCCTAATCTTTGTTCGATATAACTGAAATAAACTTTTAGAATTTGTCTTTGCTTCCCCTGCTATGCGAACTTCAAAGTTTCTTTTTTGCCCCCCTTATCTCTTTGTTAACATTTCTAACCAGTTGTACGAATTCCTGTTCTAATCTTACTTCCCTATTCTTAATCCTTTTGTACCAAGCTCTCTTTCTACTATAAGGTTCTTCAGATCCTTTGTTATCCATTTTGGGTCATTAGTATTCTATCTATTCAATTTGTATGGTATACTACGTTCCTGTGCTTTGCTTAGAATATTTTTAAATATGTTATAATTTGAATCCACATCGAAATCCCTTTTTACGTCACCTATCGCTTGGTTCACGTCTCGCTCCAAGACCGGCCCCCCACCTCATGCCCAAGACTTTCCAATCTATTTGGCCCCAAAAATTTCTTAGGCTATTAAAATCAGCTTTTCGAAAATCTGGCACTTTAACAGAATTTTTTTCTTACGGATCTATTTCCTTCTAGGAGATTCTTCCCTCCCTCTTCCCTCTTCTTCTCCCTATTCCCTTCAGGGAGCCGGTCGGCCGAGCGGACAGCACGCTGGACTTGTGATCCTGTGATTCTGGGTTCGATCCCAGGGGCCGGCGAGAAACAATAGACAGAGTTTCTTTCACCCTATGCCCCTGTTACCTAGCAGTAAAATAGGTACCTGGGTGTTGACAGCTGACTATAGTCAGCTGTCACGGGCTGCTTCCTAGGGGGTGGAGGCCTGGTCGAGGACCGGGCCGCGGGGACACTAAAAAGCCCCGAAAAGCCCCATCTCAAGATAACCTCAAGATAACCTTCTATGCTAAATCTGATTTCTTTGTGATCACTGTTCCCTAGCTCACTCCCAATTTCGATGTCACTAACTTGTGTTTCCCTGTTAGTTAACACTAAATCTAAAATATTATTTTCCCGCGTTGGTTCCTTAATCTGTTGGCTAAGAAAGCAATCGTCAATTAATTCTAGAAAATCTTCTGCTTCACTATTCCCTGTTCTGTTAAACCAATTTATTTCACTAAAATTAAAGTCACCCATGACACAAATGCTTTTAGACTTAGATGCTCTAGATATTTCATCTCATAGGTGCTATGCTTCCATCCTGTCTAAGTTTGGTGGCCTGTATAAGTCCTATTATTAGATTATTTACTTTTTCGTTTAATTCTATCCAAATAGTTTCTGTGTGTGGCTCAGTTTTGATTCCCTCTTTGAGACAACATTTCAAATTTTCCCTAACATATATGGTTACTCCTCCTCCTCGTCTAATATATCTATCTGTGTGGAATAGTTTAAAGCCATTTACTGTATTTGGTATTTAGCTAGTAGTTTTCTATTTTCTACATTCATCCACGTTTCGGTAAGTGTAATAATATCTATTTTTTCTGTGCAGACAAGAGCATTTAAATCGTTTATTTTGTTTCTTAGACTTCTACTGTTAGTGTAATATACCCCAAGTGAATAGTTATTTTGAGGCCCGTCTCTTTCTCTGACCATTTTACCAATTTGTTTTCCCCACAAACACATACTTTTATTACCTCTTTTCTCCATATCGATTCCCATACCACTATCTACTAAGAGTTTAAACCCAAACCCAAAAAACACCTCTAACCACTGGTTAACGCTGCGATGCGTCAGGGTAATGAAGATGATGCAGTGATACAGACAGAGTGTTGTGACGATGGTTCTGTGATGAGGATGGTC
>WNGS01163555.1:7133332-7145193 GCA_020271785.1 Procambarus virginalis
GGGTGAGTGAGGGGGTCACGATGGGGGTGAGTGTGGGGTCACGATGGGGTGAGTGTGGGGTCACGATGGGGAGTGAGTGTGGGGTCACGATGGGGGAGTGAGGGGGTCACGATGGGGAGTGAGTGAGGGGTCACGATGGGGTGAGTGTGGGGTCACGATGGGGAGTGAGTGTGGGGTCACGATGGGGGTGAGTGAGGGGTCACGATGGGGGTGAGTGTGGGGTCACGATGGGGGTGAGAGTGGGGTCACGATGGGGGTGAGTGTGGGGTCACGATGGGGGTGAGTGTGGGGTCACGATGGGGGTGAGTGTGGGGTCACGATGGGGGTGAGTGTGGGGTCACGATGGGGGTGAGTGTGGGGTCACGATGGGGAGTGAGTGTGGGGTCACGATGGGGTGAGTGTGGGGTCACGATGGGGGTGAGTGTGGGGTCACGATGGGGTGAGTGTGGGGTCACGATGGGGGTGAGTGTGGGGTCACGATGGGGTGAGTGTGGGGTCACGATGGGGAGTGAGTGAGGGGTCACGATGGGGAGTGAGGGGTCACGATGGGGTTAGTGTGGGGTCACGATGGGGTGAGTGTGGGGTCACGGTGGGGTTGAGTGTGGGGTCACGGTGGGGGTGAGTGAGGGGTCACGATGGGGGTGAGTGTGGGGTCACGATGGGGTGAGTGAGGGGGTCACGATGGGGAGTGAGTGAGGGGGTCACGATGGGGAGTGAGGGGGTCACGATGGGGGTGAGTGTGGGGTCACGATGGGGTGAGTGAGGGGGTTACGATGGGGAGTGAGTGAGGGGGTCACGATGGGGAGTGAGGGGTCACGATGGGGGGTGAGTGAGGGGGTCACGATGGGGGTGAGTGAGGGGGTCACGATGGGGGAGAGTGAGTGGGGTCAGGTCACAATGGGGTTGAGTGAGGGGCCACAATGGGACACCATGGAAGGTGGTGTCCCCCCCCCCTCCCTCCACCCTCGAAGTCAGTAATCCATCCTTTAATCGGTAATCCATCCTTTAATCGGTAATCCAGTCAGTAATCCACCCAGAAAGCCAGCAGAGAGGCAACCAACTCGTCTGGCAGCAGACAAGCACCCGAACAGCATCACAGCAAGCAACCAATAAGTCACAGCTAATCACGAATCAGGTAGCTTTCAATCAGCAGCCAGCAGCCGGCCGGCCAGACAGACAGGCAGGCAGGCAGGCAGGCAGGCAGGCAGGCAGGCAGGCAGGCAGGCAGGCAGGCAGCCGGCCGGCCGATTTCTAACACCAATACTAACCGTTAAGAGTTGGTCATTCCAACCAACCTCAGTTGATTCCACCCAACATCACTAGGCAGCCATACAGACCCACCAGCACCCAGCCATCAGCCACCATTCAGCTGGTCACTAGGCAGCCAGCTGGTCACCAGCCGGCCATCAGCTAGCCAGTCGCCCACAGAGAAAAAGTGGCCGCCCGCCAAGTGGACATCCCCGACCCCTTCCCCGACCCCAGCCCCCACGCTTCGGGTCACCGACTCTGCTCCCGTCCACCCTGCACATTCCCCTTTGTCCATTGGGATACGAGCAGTGACATATTATATTGAATGTCGAATTGTGACCGTCAACGTTAAAGGAATTTTATCGAATGATTTAGTTAGGAAAATTTCGCTTGTTTAACACACACACACACACACACACACACACACACACACACACACACACACACACACACACACATGGGGCCCGTTCCACTCGCTAAAGATATAAGTCTTGAAGAATATATATTCTGAATTTACTTTTATATTTGATGGGAATTATTCGATCTTTTATATTTGATGGGAATTATTCGATTAGACTAATTCCTAAACTAAAATTGCTAATGTTTAATCGATCGCTAATTAATTTAATTACCTTGCTACAAGTAATAATAATCTACATGATTGGTTTCTGACATATATCACAAGATTCATTTTTTTTTGTACCTAGATGCATTAAGGTACACCTATATTCAGACCCCGTACCGGAAGATCATATACTACATAAACCACAACTGAAGGTCTTCAACAGTCTGCCACACCACACACAACCCGTCCTCTCAACTATGACCACCCATTTTCTACGTCATGGTCTCCTACACATTGCAAACTATGAACAGTAACAGCTCACAAAATATCCCGCTTCCTATACATCGGTTAGGTTAGGTCGGTTGCTTGGATTCATATGGTTCTGGAGAGAATACTATTTTGTACGCTGTGGCAAATCAAGAGCACGGGGTGGGCCAGCAGAGTTGCCACACGGCTGTGGGAAAAACGCCAAATGTCATACACAGTGTAACAGCCATAACAGAAGACGGGGAGAAAGTGCCTAGTTACCGGTCCTCGTCGCTGACACGCAAACTCTTCTGGATGAAGGAGGGACCACCATAGACCAGCCGGATAGCACGCAAACCACCATAGACCAGCCGGATAGCACGCAAACCACCATAGACCAACCGGATATTACGCAAACCACCATAGACCAGCTAGATATTACGCAAACCACCATAGACCAGCCGGATATTACGCAAACCACCATAGACCAGCCGGATATTACGCAAACCACCATAGACCAGCCGGATATGCGCAAAGAACAAATTTAACACGAACTAAAAATGGATTCCAAATCAAATAATATCTTGCTATTCTAAACTGATTTATATTGCAGGTTGATTTATTAGGTCATGAAATGTATTGAAGGGCAGTGAATATTCTTAAGACTCCCGGAACGCATCCGAGATCGTCCCTCACGACAACCCTCCCCTCCCCTCCCACATCCCATCCCAAATCCTTTTCCTGATTCCTTCCCAGTGTTATGCAGTCGTAATGGCTTGGTGCATGCTCCTGATACTCCCTTCCCTTCACGAGACACTAATAAATCAACATGTAAAGCAGGCGGCCGGTGCCACCTGGGAAATATCTATGTAAGGATACCTAACAAAGAAGTCAGTATGGAGAGAATAGAGAGGAAGGAGAAGTCAGAATGGAGAGAACAAAGAGTAAGGGAAAGTCAGAATGGAGAGGACACGGAGGTAGGGGAAGTCAGGTTGGTGAGAATTATCGTCACGTTCACAGGTCCAATACCTGTGAATACACACCTATGGGCTATTGTTCCTGATTTACGAACGAGGCCAGTTTAAGAAAACGGACTCCTAAACGTGAATGTTTACAAACGAAGCGAAAAATAATAAGATAAATAATGACAGCTAATTGACGAATATAAACGATGACAGGAGGACATGACGCTGCAGGATTGGTTTGATAAATTGGGATTTAATCTTATTACTTGTAGCAGGGTTATTAAGGCGTAACACTAGCTTAGTGACCAACTAACAAATCGTCAATAAAGACGACCAACTAGCAAATACACGCTGAGAGCAAGAGTATGGTGTATTTACAACGAGAAGACGGATGCACCTCTCAGTGTCCCTATCTATACTGGAGGAAGGTGACCAACAGAACAGTTCTGCCTGAAGGGGAGCAGATCCCATAAACTCTAAAATTAATATAATATGACGGAACTGTATGGGATCTAAGCCTCTCAGTGCTGTATTTGCCACCCATCTGTCACCCAGGAAAGGGAGATGGGTGACACTGTCAAACCATTCAAGATTTTCATGGCGATTGACAAAGTGAACAGGGAAGGATGTTTACGTTTGTCAAAAATACTTGAAACAATAAACCCTACGAGTCACAAGGTTGTAAATAAAGACGTCATTAGGATGAATGAATTGAACCAGACTGAATAATTATAGTTGGCAAACTCTATAAACACATTCAGGACGAGAAAAAACACAAGAAAATAAATGTTTTGATCATTACTTTGCCGATCAGGGGAGGTAGGTAAACTAACTATTCCCGACCTCTTCGCCGGCCAAATCTTAAACAATATTATGAAAACTAAAGAAATTGGCCCCTCCCTTTATTGATTTGAATGTTTATATATATATATATATATATATATATATATATATATATATATATATATATATATATATATATATATATATATTCAAATCAATATGTTGTGTCTTCAGTTTTTATATGATTAAACAAAATTGTTTCGGGGATAGATTTCTGGATTTCATTAGTTGAAAAGAACGTTTGCTAAGAGTAAGGTATTTTAACGTTTTTCGATCAGGGATACCGAATCAGGGTCACTAAACATATTCATACATAAAAACATTGATTGTAACCATGATATATGTGTGCTTCAGTTTAGACTTATTGACTTGTGTATGACCCCTCCGTCCTGCGTGACAGTGAATACCAGCATTATCCTCACTTTAATAAGAATTAATATAAATCCTCAGATTAGGCAAAATTGTAATTAATTTTGTCAATAAAGATGTTAATAATATTAATAAGTCACTAAACAAAATGACCGACAAATAGAAACAAGAGGCCTAGGAGCTGAAAATTCGATCGGAGGTATATTAATGTAAACAGGCAATACAAACACACACACACGCACACACGCGCGCACACACCAAAACAACACGAAGCACATAGAAGCAGAAATAGGAAGTCATAAGCAACAGGATCGGATGAGGTCTTCCCATGAACGCTAACTAAAGCCTGAGATTCCCGTAATAAACCCGAGACTACCACCTACTGCCGCACTACGCTGGAGACACGGGAGATGCCATGCTACTGGATATGACAAAATACCACTATGTATAACTCTTGGACTGTCAGCTCCGTAATGTTGCATTTTGTTTTTAAGTGCATAGACTACAGTCATCGTAGTATCGAGTTCTTCCACGTGGAGGGCCGCTTCTTCCACGTGGAGGGCCGCTTCTTCCACGTGGAGGGCCGCTTCTTCCACGTGGAGGGCCGCTTCTTCCACGTGGAGGGCCGCTTCTTCCACGTGGAGGGCCGCTTCTTCCACGTGGAGGGCCGCTTCTTCCACGTGGAGGGCCGCTTCTTCCACGTAGAGGGCCGCTTCTTCCACGTAGAGGGCCGCTTCTTCCACGTGAAGAGGAGAACCGTACCTCCAGATGTTGTTTATGTACCGTACCTCCTGCCGTGGCTCCTCAGGTACCCTCCTGCCGTGGCTTCTCAGGTAACCCTCCTGCCGAGGCTCCTCAGGTAACCCTCCTGCCGTGGCTCCTCAGGTACCCTCCTGCCGTGGCTCCTCAGGTACCCTCCGGCCGTGGCTCCTCAGGTAACCCTCCTGCCGTGGCTCCTCAGGTAACCCTCCTGCCGTGGCTCCTCAGGTACCCTCCGGCCGTGGCTCCTCAGGTAACCCTCCTGCCGTGGCTCCTCAGGTAACCCTCCTGCCGTGGCTCCTCAGGTAACCCTCCTGCCGTGGCTCCTCAGGTAACCCTCCTGCCGTGGCTCCTCAGGTACCCTCCGGCCGTGGCTCCTCAGGTACCCTCCGGCCGTGGCTCCTCAGGTACCCTCCTTCCGTGGCTCCTCAGGTACCCTCCAGCCGTGGCTCCTCAGGTACCCTTCAGCCGTGGCTCCTCAGGTACCCTTCAGCCGTGGCTCCTCAGGTACCCTTCAGCCGTGGCTCCTCAGGTACCCTCCAGCCGTGGCTCCTCAGGTACCTTCCAGCCGTGGCTCCTCAGGTACCCTTCAGCCGTGGCTCCTCAGGTACCCTCCAGCCGTGGCTCCTCAGGTACCCTTCAGCCGTGGCTCCTCAGGTACCCTCCAGCCGTGGCTTCTCAGGTACCCTTCAGCCGTGGCTCCTCAGGTACCCTTCAGCCGTGGCTCCTCAGGTACCCTTCAGCCGTGGCTCCTCAGGTACCCTTCAGCCGTGGCTCCTCAGGTACCCTCCGGCCGTGGCTCCTCAGGTACCCTCCGGCCGTGGTTGAAGTGCATCACAACGCTGTTCTCGGAGGGAAGAAAATGTGTAAATCATTCCACCGGAGCCCGGCCCTCTGGATGACACGATCCGCTCATCCGGGTGGAGCGGGTGAGCCAGGAATGCGCTCTGACCCTCCAGCTGGTGGTGTGCCGCGGAGGGTCACGCGAGCGTGTATTTTGTTTTTGCTTGTCATTATACAGGTCAGAGGTTGCTTTCGGGGTCAGTTGGGTGGTCACGGAGGACTTTTTCTCCGCTTTCGTGAGATGAAGAGCGTTGTTTACGGCGTCTTGGAACATGGTGACTAGCTAATATACAAGTTCCAATTGCAGATGAAAAGTCACAATAACTTGGCTGAAAAATGTTGACCAAACCGCAGACTAGAAAGTGAAGAGACGACGACGTTTCGGCCCGTCCTGGACCATTATCAAGTCGATTGTGATGAAACGAAGATTGATTGATTGATGAAGATGAAGCCACCCACAAGGTGGCACGGGCATGAATAGCCCGTAAGTGGTGGCCCTTTGGAGCCATTACCAGTATCATTAGCTGATACTGGAGATCTTCGGAGGATGAAACGAAGGAGGCCAGGGCAATAAATAGGCAAGAGATAGGTGAGGATATGAAAATCTTAAGAGGAAGAGATGAGCAAGGCAAAAGGTACAGAATGTAAGGTTTAATAAAGGGTATAATAATAATAGGAGTAAAGAAAGGGATCGAAAGAGAAAACAAGAGAAAGAAAAAGAAAGATAAAAGGAAGGATAGACTTATGTTAAGTCACGTTTGTTAGAAAGTTTAGAACATTTTAGTATGAACAATGAAAGGGAAGAGTCAACAGCAACAAAGCCATGACTCAGGTTCATGTTGGGAGGTTTTGTATCAGAGCCGATTCAACAAGATGGCGTCAGTGTAGGGGCAGGAAAGATTATTTTAGAGGAAGACCGATACATTTGCACATTGAAGATTGTTGCCGCTTTTGTTGTGGGTGTTGGTGTGGGTGGGTGATATGTTGTGGGTGTTGGTGTGGGTGGGTGTTATTGTTGTGGGTGTTGGTGTGGGTGGGTGTTATTGTTGTGGGTGTTGGTGTGGGTGGGTGTTATTGATGTGGGTGTTGGTGTGGGTGGGTGTTATTGATGTGGGTGTTGGTGTGGGTGGGTGTTATTGATGTGGGTGTTGGTGTGGGTGGGTGTTATTGTTGTGGGTGTTGGTGTGGGTGGGTGTTATNGATTTGATATTTACCAAGAAGGAAGAAATATTTGACATTCAGTACCTTCCCCCTTGGTAAAAGTGACCATGTCTTTTTGGGAAAAAGTATGCAATGCGTTATAATCTGGAGAAAATAAGAAGGTTGATGCAATTGAAAAACCTGACTTTAGGAGAGGACATTATGGCAACCTTAAAAATTTTTTAGTGAGTATAATTGGACAGACTTGTTGCTAGGCAAAAAAGTGAATGAGATGTATGTCAAGTTTTGTGAAATATATGATAAAGGCACAAAAAAATATACCAAAACAGAGATGCAGAACTAGGAAACTGGATTGGTTCAACAGATATTGCGAGAGGGCCAGAGACCAAAAGACACAAAAATGGAATCAATACAGGAAAAGGCCAAACCCCCAAACATACCAGCGATACAAAGATGCGAGAAACAACTACACGGCAGTGAAGAGAGGGGCAGAAAGAAATTTTGAAAAAGGTATTGCAGACAAATGTAAAACAGAACCAGGTCTATTCTATAAATTCATAAACAACAAATTGCAGGTAAAGGATAATATTCAGAGGTTGAAAATGGGAAATAGATTCACGGAAAATGAAAAGAAATGTGTGAAACATTAAACGAAAAGTTCCAAAGTGTGTTTGTACAAAATGAAATCTTCAGGGAACCAGACACAATAAGAATTCCAGAGAACAACATAGAGCACATAGAGGTGTCTAGAGACGAAGTGGAAAAAATGCTCAAGGAGCTAAATAAGAACAAAGCAGTTGGTCCAGATGGAGTTTCACCATGGGTTCTGAGAGAATGTGCACCCGAGCTCAGCATTCCACTTCAACTGATTTTTCAGGCATCCCGTTTACAGGAGTTGTAGCTGATGTGTGGAAAAAGGCTAACATAGTTCCAATCTACAAAAGTGGAAGCAGGGAAGACCCTTTAAGTATAGACCTGTATCATTGACAAGTGTAATAGTCAAAATATTGGAAAAAATAATTAAAACTAAATGGGTAGAACACCTGGAGAGAAATGATATGATATCAGACAGACAGCATGGTTTTTGATCTGGAAGATCCTGTGTATCAAATTTACTCAGTTTCTATGATCGAGCAACAGAGATATTATAGGAAAGAGATGGTTGGGTTCACTGCATCTATCTGGACCTAAAAAAGGCTTTCGACAGAGTTCCACATAACAGGTTGTTCTGGAAACTGGAAAATATTGGAGGGTGACAGGTAAGCTTCTAACATGGATGAAAAATTTTCTGACAGAAAAATGAGGGCAGTGATCAGAGGCAATGTATCGGACTGGAGAAATGTCACAAGTGGAGTACCACAGGGTTCAGTTCTTGCACCAGTGATGTTTATTGTCTACATAAATGATCTACCAGTTGGTATACAGAATTATATGAACATGTTTGCTGATGATGCTAAGATAATAGGAAGGATAAGAAACTTAGATGATTGTCATGCCCTTCAAGATGACCTGGACAAAGTAAGTATATGGAGCACCACTTGGCAAATGGAATTTAATGTTAATAAATGCCATGTTATGGAATGTGGAATAGGAGAACATAGACCCCACACAACCTATATATTATGTGAGAAATCTTTAAAGAATTCTGATAAAGAAAGAGATCTAGGGGTGGTTCTAGATAGAAAACTATCACCTGAGGACCACATAAAGAATATTGTGCGAGGAGCCTATGCCACGCTTTCTAACTTCAGAATTGCTTTTAAATACATGGATGGCGATATACTAAAGAAATTGTTCACGACTTTTGTTAGGCCAAAGCTAGAATATGCAGCGGTTGTGTGGTGCCCATATCTTAAGAAGCACATCAACAAACTGGAAAAGGTGCAAAGACATGCTAAGTGGCTCCCAGAACTGAAGGGCAAAGAGCTACGAGGAGAGGTTAGAGGCATTAAATATGCCAAAACTAGAAGACAGAAGAAAAAGAGGCGATATGATCACTACATACAAAATAGTAACAGGAATTGATACAATCGATAGGGAAGATTTCCTGAGACCTGGAACTTCAAGAACAAGAGGTCATAGATTTAAACTAGCTAAACACAGATGCCGAAGAAATATAAGAAAATTCACTTTCGCAAACAGAGTGGTAGACGGTTGGAACAAGTTAGGTGAGAAGGTGGTGGAGGCCAAGACCGTCAGTAGTTTCAAAGCGTTATATGACAAAGAGTGCTGGGAAGACGGGACACCACGAGCGTAGCTCTCATCCTGTAACTACACTTACGTAATTACACTTAGGTAATTACACTTAGGTAATTACACACATCCTCAGGAAGCAGCCCATAGCAGCAGTCTAACTCCCAGGAACATATTTACTGTTAGGTGAACAGGAGCAAAAGAGTGAAAGAATCTCTGCCCCTTTGTTTCTGCCTCAGCTGGGAATCGAACCCCGATCACCCCCTTAGGACTAAGACCCCAGAGCGCAGTCCACTCAACCGCAAGGCCAGCTAGTGTACGCGCCTAGTTGTGCTTGAAGGGTCGAGCTCCTGCTCTTAAGCCCCAGGTTTCAATCACCATTAGTTGAATGCTGTGACTCCCTTTCACTCGTTTTGCTTATCATATTTACATCTAAAATTGTGCATAATATTGGCTTCGACAACTTCCTCGTCTAGTCTATTCCTCATATTTACAGTCTATTACCTGGTTGTAAACAGATTGGCGGGTTGTGTTCCAGGGAAAAAACCTGTAAGGTTAGGCTTACCTAGAGCTTTGGGGAAGAGGAAGCTCTTAGCCTGCTAACAGGAGTTAGCAAGTGTTTACTCATGTACTCATTTACGAAAAAAGTGTGTGTGTGTACTCACCTAATTGCGCTTGCGGGAAATGAGCTACGGCTCTTTGGTCCCGCCTCTCAACCGTCAATCAACAGGTGTACAGATTCCTGAGCCTATTGGGCTCTATCATATCTACACTTGAAACTGTGTATGGAGTCAGCCTCCACCACATCGCTTCCTAATGCATTCCATTTGTCAACCACTCTGACACTAAAAAGTTCTTTTAATTAATAATATCTCTGTGCCTCATTTGGGCACTCAGTTTCCACCTGTGTCCCCTAGTGCGTTTGCCCCTTGTGTTAAATAGCCTGTCTTTATCTACCCTATCAATTCCCTTCAGAATCTTGAATGTGGTGATCATTCCCCCCTAACTCTTCTTTCTTCTGTGTGTGTGCGTGTGTGTGTGTGTGTGTGTGTGTGGTGTGTGTGTGTGTGTGTGTGTGTGTGTGTATATGTGTATATGTGTATATGTGTATATGTGTATGTGTGTATGTGTGTATGTGTGTGTGTGTGTGTGTGTGTGTGTGTGTGTGTGTGTGTGTGTGTGTGTGTGTGTAACTACTATGGCAACTGACCGACCATCCCCAGAAAGCAACTGACAACAACTATTTTCCAGATACGTGTTTACTGCTACGTGAACAGAGCTATCAGGTGAAAGAATATGTTACCCAAATGCTTTTATCCAGATACGGGGATCGAACCCCCGATTCTCGATTTTGATTGTCAGTCGAAGTCGTAATACCCGCTGAGAACCTTTCCCTCCGGCCTCATACAAACGCCATTTTCATATCGTTAAACAGAATTTTTGTGTAAAATAAATGAAAAATGTTGTGTGTGTATTCTTCACGACATCTAAAACTGTGTAGAATGACTTAATATTGCTTTAAAACCTTAGTGTAAAGCTGTTTAAAAACAACCTTGCATTACCGAAGCCAACACAGAGTATCACAATTAATACCAATTTCTTCAATTTACCTTATTTAACATCGCTTTTTCACGTGTCATTAAATTCGCAGAACTAGCAGAAGGCAGACATGGTAGCAAGGCTAAACCTGCCATGCGATACAAAATTTGTATTTTGTCCAGGTCTATAATTAGACACTAGAGCAGGCGTCGTCAAGATCAACCATAGTTCTTGTATCTCTGTAGTGAGGGGCTCCGCGACCCCCTCTGTTCTGTACAAGTTGTGCTTGCGGGGGTTGAGCTTTGGCTCTTTGGTCCCGCCTCTCAACCGTCAATCTACTGGTGTACAGGTTCCTGAGCTGTTGCCGGTATATAACTGCTCTAATCATTGTATTCATCATCTTGGCCATCATATCTCCTTATAGAGGAGATACATGAGGTGAGGGGATGACTCTTGCAGAATTATCATCAATGAAATAGCAACGAAAAAATCCAACATGATAGCGCAAGAAATGAGGCCCAAGTATCTCGAGGAAATTTATAAAGAAGCCGGTGATGAACTAGATCAAATCTACACTGACGGGGCCTCGTAGCCTGGTGGATAGCGCGCAGGACTCTTAATTCTGTGGCGCGGGTTCGATTCCCGCACGAGGCATAAACAAATGGGCAAAGTTTCTTTCACCCTGAATGCCCCTGTTACCTAGCAGTAAATAGGTACCTGGGTGTTAGTCAGCTGTCACGGCTTCCTGGGGGTGGAGGCCTGGTCGAGGACCGGGCCGCGGGGACACTAAAGCCTCGAAATCATCTCAAGATAACCTCAAGATGAGTCATCTAATCCTGTCAATGGCAGGGCTGGTGCAGCATACACGGTAATTAAGGATAATGCTTTCCAACGCATTAATGAAGAAAAGCTCGTATTGAGAACTATGCCTCCTCAACACAAGCAGAGCTAACTGCCATTGTTATGGCGTTAAGGTTTCTTGAACGGAACACTAATGGTGCAGTGATTTGCACCGATTCAAAAGCAGCACTGCAAAGTCAAAGTAAAAATCAGGAGAAAATCTTGTGATAGTCGCTGAAATTAAGAGAGCTGTGAGAGTACTTGCCAATCAGGGAAGAGTCATCAAGTTT
>WNGS01163555.1:7156461-7172745 GCA_020271785.1 Procambarus virginalis
ACACACAATCAGGATGCAATTTCCTTTAATAGTATTTTTTCAGTTTACGAGAGTTGGGTTATCCGAGGCATTATTTCTTCAATAGTGAAAACAGTTGGCAAAATTTGTGATTAGTTGTTGAGTTAATTATATTCAGCAGTTTCTATCTCAGAAACAGTTTGTCTTAAAAGAATATGGCTCATATGTTGATCAAGAAATAACACCGTTAAAATGTGGTGGTGAGATCATTAATAAGAAGAACCTCTTCATTTATTATTAGAAGAGCAGCTGGCGAAGATTAGGTTGCGTTGAATGCACAATAGAATCAATACAATCACCCTCCCCCCCCCCCCCACCACCACCACCACCCCATCGCCCAGCAGATCCTTGCCAAGTGAGAGACTGAGACGGATTAATTAACGTTCATTGTGATCTTGTACCGTTTCTAATTGTAACTTAAAGGTGTGGAAGTGGGGGTCGGCGGGCAGGACACATCTGCACCTAACAACTCGCTTTTCTCCCTGGTTCTTCTCAGCCTTTGTTTATTAAGCTCTACGAAGCCGCTGTCGCCAACCCACTTCTGAACATCAATGAGGATAATATATGCTGGAATAGTCACCCGCGGCACACCCCGGGAACACTGGTGGCGTTCTACATGCTGTTGGGAGCAACATATACACACACGTCAGAGTACTTTCGTTCACTGGTCAAGGTCCCGGTGTAACGGGGGCTAGGATTATAGCTCAAAATACCTCTTATGTGTCTCCCTACCTGACGCTCCCTACCCTCTGCCCTGCCCGGACCTCCTGCCGCTGCCAGAGATCCTTCTCCCTGCCAGCCTCGGCTCTTTCCACTCCCTGCATACACATAGGAGGCTGGGAGCTGCGAGAGGGCGAGCATCAGGAATAGTCCCATAGACTCTCAAAAAAACCTGTGGTCCGACAACTTGGGATAGCGTCCTTACGCAAAGTTACAAATTTAATATATTATGAAAAATAGACAGGAAGACATAATTAAATATTGTCTTGATAAGTTATCAATCTTCGAACATTTTTACTTATATATCCCTCCTAGAGACGACCTTGTCCAGTAGCGCAAGCATCTAACGCCAGGCAAAACAAGGCGTATAATGCGCCGCGCGCGGTTCTCCAAATTTGGCAATGAACACACAATATTCGCGCACACTGTCATTATTTCAGCATATAAGCGAGCAAGGTCGAGCGTTACACATCAGACGCGCCGCGAGCTCCCCAGAGTGCATTATCAAGGTGTCAATGAGTCGGCCTCTGCTGAAGAGTACTCTGGTGGGCACCCAAGTGTTTGTGAGGTGAGACAGGTGTGCTTTGGTGGAGGCGCCGTCCTCGAGGTCGCAGGCAGTCTCCACACCTGTGACACATGTATAAAAGCTGGGGGTTCATGCCACATGGCGTCGAGACCAGTGTCACGCACTTGATTGACAGCTAAGGCTGATGACACACCTGTTCACGCCTAATGATAGCTGACAGTGATGATAAGTGGCCACTACACCTGTCGTCACACCTGTTGAGAACTGTAGGTGATGACACGGAAGGCTAAACACACCTGTGGGAGAGGCCACGGCAGTAGTCTGTCCAAACACACTTGCAAATATTGAAACACATTTACCACGCTGTCAATGTCACTCTCTCTCTCTCTCTCTCTCTCTCTCTCTCTTCTTGAACCTGCAAATCTTTTTCTCAAGAATCGCCCAGAACGTTACTAATATTTCCATCGACCAACTAGATTGCATCCTGAGCACTCCTGCAATTTACAATAGAAACAATATTACTGTTTTAAAACGAATAAAGTGAGGTTTTGAAGATTCCTGTAGTGGTAACTTCTCCTCCCTCCCTCCCCCCACCCTCTCTCTCTCACTCTCTCTCTCTCACACACACACTCTGAATGTAATGATCAAAGTCGCGGTTATCTGATCCGCTGAGAAAGATGAAGGGGATACCTGTGAGGGCGCGGCACTGAGGCAGAAGGCTCAGGTGAAATGTCAGGGGTCAACTGTGGGTCAGCTGGTGTTGTTGCGGCCACAAGCCACGCAACAACAACAACAACAACACTTATTAAACACACAGTCATTAACCAGGCCAATTACCGAGCAGTCACTAAGAGCCAATTATTCAAACCAGCCCCAAGAACCATTATTCAAGCAGTCATTTTGAATCATGCAATGGTTTAACCATGCACTCCGTCAGCAAAACAACCAGTCATTTCGACCAATCAGTCGACCAACTTGGTCAACCAGTCGAGCAATCAATCAATCAATTTACGTTGACTAAACTGAGGAACCATGAGGAGAAACAGCTACACTCAAGCCTCGCGCGGTGCAACAGTCCAATACACAGATAAATCAAATTATCGTGAAGTATCCATGAACACTTCCACAGGAGCCGTGAAGAGGGTTCGAACCTCAGCGCTGGGTGTTCCCGGACATGTGTGTGTGTGAGCAACAGTCCAACCTTCGTCTTCAAGTTTAAGTCCAACCAACCAGAGGGACAGACGGCACTCCTGAGCCGTCTTTCCCTTATGGAAGGGGAAGGAAAGGTAAGGTAAGGGAACTATCAGGGGAAAGCGCCAAGACATTACACTATATAGCACCTGGAAGGGTCAGGACAGGATAACGATATGAGATGGGATGGGAGGGGGGGGGGAAAGAATGGTGTCCAATCACTTGGATAGTCGGAGATTGAACGCCGACCTGCATGAACCGAGACCGTCATCTTCATCCCGTCACTGCTCGGCTACCTTCTTGGTGCCCATTCAACGGTGTTGGGGATCCGTGGTTCATTCAACGGTGTTGGGGATCCGTGGTTCATTCAACGGTGTTGGGGATCCGTGGTTCATTCAACGGTGTTGGGGATCCGTGGTTCATTCAACGGTGTTGGGGATCCGTGGTTCATTCAACGGTGTTGGGGATCCGTGGTTCATTCAACGGTGTTGGGGATCCGTGGTTCATTCAACGGTGTTGGGGATCCGTGGTTCATTCAACGGTGTTGGGGATCCGTAGTTCATTCAACGGTGTTGGGGATCCGTGGTTCATTCAACGGTGTTGGGGATCCGTAGTTCATTCAACGGTGTAAGGGATCCGTAGTTCATTCAGTAGTCTAGTGTATCTGTTGGTAGCGCAGCGCAATCGTCTCTAGCGACCAACTGAGCATGTTAAGCAAAAAAAAAAGCAGGCATTTCCGCCCATTTGTTACCCCATCATACTCATCACACCTAGATGGTGTGCATTCGTCCTTTCTCCTCTATACACACCCACACACACACACACAACACACACACACCACACACACATACACACACACACACACACACACACACACACACGAGAGCTACGAGGAGAGACTACGGGAATTAAACCTCACTTCGTTGGAAGACAGAAGAGTTAGGGGGGACATGATCACCACATTCAAGATTCTCAAGGGAATTGATAGGGTAGATAAAGACAGGCTATTTAACACAAGGGGCACACACACAAGGGGACACAGGTGGAAACTGAGTGCCCAAATGAGCCACAGAGATATCAGAAAGAACTTTTTTAGTGTCAGAGTGGTTGACAAATGGAATGCATTAGGAAGTGATGTGGTGGAGGCTGACTCCATACACAGTTTCAAGTATATATATGATAGAGCCAATAGGCTCAGGAACCTGTACACCTGTTGATGACGGTTGAGAGGCGGGACCAAAGAGCCAGAGCTCAACCACCGCAAGCATAATTAGGTGAGTACACACATACACGAATATAAGGTAGCGAAGCAACTGAGTATAAGAACATTGAAAACTACAGGAATAACAGAACACCAGAGAGCAGGGCGATGACCAGAGGGCCAGGAATGAGTACCTCAGAGTGAGGAGAGAAGCTGTGAGACAGTATCGTGAGTAAAGCCAAACCCCAACCAAAGCTACTCCACAGCCACATCATGAGGAAAATAGCATTGAAGGAATAAATGATAAAACTAAGAAAAGGGTGAATATATGCACAGAAGAATGAAAAGTTGTGAGAAGAACTCAACAAGAGAATCCAGGAGGTCTTCATAATAGAGCAAAAGAAGCCTCTGTAGAGGAGGCGGAAACCAGCAAACCATGCAGGAATTTGAGCTCACCAGTGATGAGGTTAAAAGAAATCTGTTGGAGCTGAATGTGAGAAAGGCTGTTGGCCTGACAGAATCTCACAATGGATATTAAGAGCGCACAGAAGCACTAAGTGTGCCACTCTCTATGGTGTTAAACAGGTCACTGGAAACTGGAGACCTTCCGGAAAGCTGGAAAACAACTAATGTAGTCCCAATATACAAAAAAGGGTGACAGGCAAGAGGCACTAACTACAGGTCAGTTTCTCTAACTTTAATACCATGCAAGGTGATGGAGAAGATCGTGAGGAAATGGCTCGTAGAGCACCTGGAGGGAAAGAGCTTTGTAACACACCACCAGCAAGGGTTTAGGGATTATAAGTCGAGCCTCACAGGCTTAATAGAATTCTATGACAAGGCGACAAAAATTAGGCAAGAAAGAGAAGGGTGGGACGACTGCATTTTCTTGGATTGTCAGAAAGTCTTAGACACAGTACCCCATAAAAGACTTACACAAGTTCGAGAAACAGGCAGGAGTAAAAGGTAAGGTGCTCCAGTGGAAAGGGAGTATATAAGCAACAGGAAACAACGAGTAACTGTGAGGGGGGAGGCATCAGAGTGGCGAGATGTCACCAGCGGGGTCCCACAGGGCTCTGTACTTGGACCCCATCCTGTTTCTGATACATGTAAACGATCTTCCACAGGGTATAGACTCGTTCCTCTCCATGTTTGTTGATGATACAAAAATTACGAGAAGAATCAGGGCAGATGAACATAGACAGAGCCTACAGGACGACCTGGACAAACTTGAGGAATGGTCTATAAATGGCTACTAAAGTTTAACTCAGAGAGTGTAAAGTAATGAATTAGGCGAAGGAAGCAGAAGGCTGAACACATGGTACCATCTGGGAGGTGAAATCCTACAAGAGTCAAATAGAGAGAAGGATCTGGGGGTTGATATCACACCGAACTTGTCCCCAGAAGCCTACATCAAAAGATATCATCAGCGGCATATGCTAGATTGGCCAGCATTAAAACTGCCTTTAAAAACTTGTGTAGGGAATCGTTCAGGACCCTGTATACCACTTATGTCAGACCAATCCTGGAGTATACAGCTGCAGCCTGGAGTCCATACCTAGTTAAATACAAGACAAAGTTAGAGAAAATTCAGAGATATGCCACCAGACTAGTCCCAGAACTGAGAGGTGTGGGCTACGAGGAAAAGCTACGGGAGCTAAACCTCTCGTCCCTGGAAGACGGAGGAGTTAGGGGAGACATGATACCACCTACAAAATTCTCAGGGGAATTGACAAGGTGGACAAATATAAACTATTGGGTGAAACACGAACAATGGGACACAGGTGGAAACTAAGTACCCAAATGAGCCACAGAGACATAAGAAAAAAATATTTCGGTGTCAGAATAGTTAATAAATGGAATTCAGTAATGTGGTGGAGGCAGACTCTAAACACAGTTTCAAATGTAGATTTTATAGAGCCCAATATGCTCCAGAATCTGTACACCAATTGATTGACAGTTGAGAGGTGGGAACCCCTGCAAGCACAACTAGGAGAGTACACACACACACACACACACACACACACACACACACACACACACACACACACACACACACACACACACACACTGGGGAAGTAAGGAATTTTTTTACTAGAGTTGGATGTGACTAAGGCTATAGGCCCAGATGGAATCTCCCTTGAATACTAAAGGAAGGAGCAGAAACACTGTGCCTGCCACTCTCCATAGTATATAACAAATCACTGGCAACAAGGGGAACTGCCAGAAATTTGGAATGCAGCCAATGTACTCCCGATATACAAGGGGATAGACAGGAGGCACTGAACTACAGGCCAGTGTCCATAACCTGCATACCATGCAAGCTGATGGAGAAGAGTGTGCGAAGAAAGCTAGTGGAACATCTAGAACAAAAGAACTTTGTAACACAGCATCAACATCGGTTCATGGATGGCAGGTCCTGCCTCACAAGGCTAATTGAATTCTACGACCAGGCAACAAAATTAGGCAAGAAGGAGAGGGGTGAGCAGACTACATATTTTTGGATTGCCAGAAAGCCTTTGATACAGTATCACACAAGAGGCTAGTGAAAAACCTGGAGATGCAGGCTGGAGTGAAAGGGAAGGTACTCCACTGGATAGGGTGTATCTAAGCAACAGAATACAACGAGTCAGTGTGAGGGGTGAGGTCTCGGATTGGCGAGACGTCACAAGTGGAGTCCCGCAGGAGTCAGTCCTTGGACCTATACTGTTTCTAATATATATGTAAATGATCTCCAAGAGGGTATAGACTCGTTTCTCTCATGTTTGCCGATGATGCAAAAATTATGAGGAGAATTGAAACAGAGGATGACAGTAGGAGGCTATCTTGAGGTTATCTTGAGATGATTTCGGGGCTTTTAGTGTCCCCGCGGCCCGTCCTCGACCAGGCCTCCACCCCCAGGAAGCAGCCCGTGACAGCTGACTAACACCCAGGTACCTATTTTACCGCTAGGTAACAGGGGCATAGGGTGAAAGAAACTCTGCCAATTGTTTCTCGTCTGCGCCCGGGATCGACCCCGGGACCACAGGATCACAAGTCCAGCGTGCTGTCCGCTCGGCCGACCGACTCCATGTAGGAGGAGGCTACAAGATGACCTAAACAAACTGAATGATTGGTCCAACAAATGGCTGCTAAAGTTCAACCCGAGTAAATGTAAAGTAATGGAACTAGGCAGTAGAAACAGGAGGCCAGACACAGGATACAGAATAGGAGATGAAGTACTTAATGAAATGTAAAGAGAGAAAGATCTAGGAGTTGATATCCCACCAAATCTGTCTCTTGAAGCCCACATAAAAAGAATAACATCTGCGGCATATGCGAGGCTGGCTAACTTCAGAACAGCCTACAGGAACCTGTGAAAGGAATCATTCAGAATCTTGTACACCACCTATGTAAGACCAATCCTGGAGTAAGCGGCCCCAGCATGGAGCCCGTACCTTATCAAGCACAAGACGAAGCTGGAAAAAGTTCAGAGGTATGCCACTAGACTAGTCCCAGAACTAAGAGGCACGAGTTACGAGGAAAGGCTGCGGGAAATGCACCCAACGACACTGGAAGACAGAAGAGTAAAGGAAGACATGATCACAACCTATAAAATCCTCAGGGGAATAGATAGGGTAGACAAGGATAAACTATTCAACACTGGTGGTACGCGAGCAAGGGGACACAGGCGGAAACTGAGTACCCAAATGAGCCACAGGGACGTTAGAAAGAACTTTTTCAGTGTCAGTAGTTAACAGATGGAATGCATTAGGCAGTGATGTGGTGGAGGCTGACTCCATACACAGTTTCAAATGTAGATATGACAGAGCCCAGTAGGCTCAGGAATCTGTACACCAGTTGAGAGGCGGGACCAAAGAGCCAAAGCTCAATCCCCGCAAGCCCAAATAGGTGAGTACACACACACACACACACACACCACACACACACACAGAAACCTAAGTAAGGAGGCATTTAGGGCTCTTTACACTGCCTACGTGAGGCCAGTCTTAGAGTATGCCGCCTCATCATGGAGTCCCCATCTGAAGAAGCATATAATGAAACTGGAAAAGGTTCAGAGGTTTGCAACGAGACTCGTCCCAGAGCTACGAGGGATGGGGTATGAGGAGCGCCTGGGGGAACTATGCATTTCGACACTAGAAAGAAGAAGGGAGAGGGGGGACATGATAGGAACGTATAAAATACTCAGGGGTATTGACAGAGTGGACATGTTCGTGGACGAAATGTTCACACGGAATAGTAACAGAACGAGGGGACATGGATGGAAGTTGGAAACTCAGATGAGTCACAGAGATGTTAGGAAGTTTTCTTTTAGCGTGAGAGTAGTGGGAAAATGGAATGCACTTAAGGAACAGGTTGTGGAAGCAAATACTATTCATAATTTTAAAACCAGGTATGATAGGGAAATGGGACAGGAGTCATTGCTGTAAACAACTGATGCTCGAAAGGCGGGATCCAAGAGTCAATGCTCGATCCTGCAGACACATATAGGTGAGTACATATAGGTGAGTACACACGGGTACAACTACCTGAGGAGATGCCCGACAATTTTCTCTTTCAAAACCCTTGTCCGAGACGTGGCGGGTAATTCCCGTCTCCAGGGAGCAGGGAACCTTCACTCTCGCTCACTACGCCGGAGCCACCTCAGAAACCCCAGACTACAGATGGCCCAAACTGGCAGTAATCGTCGCAGAGGACGGCAACGGACACCTTGTCATCGCAGAGGACGGCAACGGACACCTTGTCATCGCAGAGGACGGCAACGGACACCTTGTCGTCGCAGAGGACGGCAACGGACACCTTGTCGTCGCAGAGGACGGCAACGAACACCTTGTCGTCGCAGAGGACGACAATGGACACCTTGTCGTCGCAGAGGACGGCAACGGACACCTTGTCGTCGCAGAGGACGGCAACGGACACCTTGTCGTCGCAGAGGACGGCAACGAACACCTTGTCGTCGCAGAGGACGACAATGGACACCTTGTCGTCGCAGAGGACGGCAACGGGCACCAGTCGTCGCAGAGGACGACAACGGACACCAGACAGCAACCAACCGGCAACAGTAGCACCTGACCAATCATGACCCGAATAAAAACAAAAAAAAAAAAGGCGGGTGGTCTCGCTCCTTTCAATAGACAAGGCCGCGACGAGGCTCTCCCCGCCAAGCTGAGTCGCGAGATCACACGAGGAAAAAACTCGATATTTAACTGGTGGGCGCACTTCGGGTCACACGTGCACGTTGGGTAGCTGGCCCACTTTAGGTAGCTGGCCCACTTTGGGTAGCTGGCCCACTTTGGGTAGCTGGCCCACTTTGGGTAGCAGGCCCACTTTGGGTAGCAGGCGCACTTTGGGTAGCAGGCGCCCTCATACGTCTGTCTGCTAGTTGTTAACGCACTCCGGTTGTCAACATCTGATTTTATCAGCCACCGTAAACTACATGAAAGATTACAGTGGTTGTGTGTGATGTCATGATCCCGTACCTCGAAGGATGGCTCCTCCTGTAGCGGCATGCATTCTGCTGAACCGTACTTACTAACTTGAGATAGAATGTGACAACAACCTCTCTCTCTCTCTCACACACACACACACACACACACACACACGCACACACACGCACACACACGCGCACACACACACACACACACACACACGGGAGTATATGAAGCAATTGGCCAACATTACTCTCTCAATTATAGTTTTGACAGGAGAGAGAGACAGACAGACAGAGAGAAGGGGGGGAGGAACCTAATACCAATTTCAAGTTCAGCTCTTTGTTTTGTTACATGCTGACCGCTCTGCTGTTATGTCTGTGTCATCATGACGAGTTGTGTTTGCACGAGTCGGTGACCATCCCAATCAAAGAAGATTCTGAAATCATAATTCTGTGCAGCGAGCAGGTTGTCTTGTTGGGAAACACGCGCGGTTGGCTGAAGGTCGTCGCTCAATGCTGTTTGTTGTTTGTCTATGGGATAGACATTTGCATCTGGCTTCTGGCTAGATAATGCTTCTATTTTTTCCCCTTGAAGAAAACCGCAGCTGGTGACTGGTTGACCTCTCCCTGACCTTGACTTCGTGACGACCCGTCCCCCCACTTGACCCCTTAGGTCAACCAGGGCGCTGGTGATGGGTTACGACACCAGAGGCCAAGCAGTCACAACGACTACTGGGTGATTATAATATACAAATAAAATAATAATAAATAGTACTACTACTACTAATAATAAATCAGATTTCGTTTGAACTTTAATTACTAAAGGAGGATCTGGTGACGTGTCGTTGGTCTCATATCCAACTTTGTATCAAGATACAACAATAATATGAAATATTTGTTAATAAATCCTCTCCCCTCGCTCCTCTTCTCTTCCTCTTATTCCTTTTTTCTCCTTTATCATTTTGTTTACACAGTTGGCTATAGGAGAAGACACCAGGTGGGGTGCAGGCGGAGCTAGTGAATTTACTATTTGTGTCTGCAGAATCGAGCTATTAACTCTTGGGCATGCCTTTTTCACCAATCTATTTTTAATATATTATATCTACCATGAATTTCTCTGTCATAAACACACACACACGAAGAGAAGAGAAGGAGAAGAAGAGGAGAGAAGAGACTTCGTGACAACCCATCAACATGGGTTCAGGGAGGGTAAATCTTGCCTTACAGGCTTGATAGAATTCTATGATCAGGTGACAAAGATTAAGCAAGAGAAGAAGGATGGGCGGACTGCATTTTTTTGGACTGTCGGAAAGCCTTTGACACAGTACCCCAATAAAAGGTTGATGCATAAGCTGGAGAAACAGGCAGGAGTAACGGTAGGGCGCTCCAGTGGATAAGGGAGTACCTAAGCAATAGGAAGCAGAGAGTTACAGTGAGGGGTGAGACCTCAGAATGGCGTGAAGTCACCAGTGGAGTCCCACAGGGCTCTGTACTCGGACCTATCCTGTTTCTGATATACGTAAATGATCTCCCAGAGGGTATAGACTCATTCCTCTCAATGTTTGCTGACGACGCCAAAATTATGAGAAGGATTAAGACAGAGGAGGACAGCTTGAGGCTTCAAGAAGACCTGGACAAGCTGCAGGAATGGTCGAACAAATGGCTGTTAGAGTTTAACCCAAGCAAATGTAATAAATGAAGATAGGGGTAGGAAGCAGGGACCAGATACAAGGTATCATTTGGGAGATGAAATACTTCAAGAGTCAGAGAGAGAGAAAGACCTGGGGGTTGATATCACGCCAGACCTGTCCCCTGAAGCTCATATCAAGAGGATAACATCAGCAGCATATGCCAGGTTGGCTAACATAAGAACGGCCTTTAGAAACTTGTGTAAGGAATCTTTCAGAACATTATATACCACATATGTCAGACCAATCCTGGAGTATGCGGCTCCAGCATGGAGTCCCTATCTAGTCAAGCATAAGACTAAACTGGAAAAGGTTCAAAGGTTGCCACCAGACTAGTCCCGAGCTGAAGGTATGAGCTACGAGGAGAGACTGCAGGAATTAACCCTCACTTCGTTGAAGACAGAAGAGTTAGGGGGGACATGATCACCACATTCAAGATTCTCAAGGGAATCGACAGGGTTGATAAAGACAGGCTGTTTAACACAAGGGGCACACGCACNGACGAACTACCGAGCTTCTCCAGGATGTGACCCCCCACAACAGTTGTCTAACTCTCGGGTAGCTGTTTATTACTAGGTGATCAGAAGCACTGTGCCCAATCATTCCTGTCCCGCCCAGGAGTCCACACACTGGCAGAGTATATCATTCAGCCACGGGGTAAATGTCGTCTCTGCTAAAATGTCCGTCGCATTAAGATCCTCAATTGACTATGTTACTGGCGCTGGCTGGGAGAGTCTAGTGAATGCATCAACGCATGCATGAGGAACGCACTTGGATGCTCCCGTGACCCAGAGGTAATTGTCTCGTGGAAGGAACTCCTAATGTTCTTCAGAAAGTATTACTACTTGAATAAGAATGTGGAAAAAAAGTTCAAATTCACGAACTGCACAAAGAAGGTTTAAGAAGTACGCGAACTCACTAAAAGCAAAACACTGTTTTAAATAACACGACTACAATAATAAAAAAAACAGTTAAAGAAGAACAGCGAAAGAAAAGGAAGATGAAGAGAGATAAACAGGAAAAAAGAGGAAGAAGAGATAAACAGGAGAAAAAGAGGAAGAAGAGATAAACAGGAGAAAAGAGGAAGATGAATACGAGATAAGTGGAGGTGGTGCCGACGCCGCCCGCCTCAAATGTATCCCTCACGCCTCAAGATATTCGTGACCAGATCATAAGCATTATACTTCGTTAAACACCGACTTTAACAACACTTGTGCCCTTATGTAGCACTTGTACTATCATTATAGCTTTTTTTAGACATAAATCGAAAAGATTTTACATTATATATATATATATATATATATATATATATATATATATATATATATATATATGGACCTTTACTATTCGAGAGAATGTCTGTTCAAAGTTGAAGGCCACACGGTAGGGGTTAGCCTTACCTAAATTAGTAGAGGGAATGGTCTGGGGTACAGGATAAACATAGGCTCCTCTGGGTCACCAGAATTCAAAAGGGAACAGAGTGCTAGGGTATCCCCACAACGATTTTAGGCACTGCCCGGCAGTTATATAGCAAAATATTTAAAAAAAGTAAGCAAAAATTCTTATAATTATAGGATCATTATTTGCCGATTCCAGGTAAATTAATATAAATTTTCCGCTATCAATAATTTGCCCGTACTCACATAAAAATCTACTTTCCACAGATTCATAGGTTTCTCTAGCCACAACCCTTTATCAGAGTTAGGGGTGTTATGACCCCATGTAGCCTGGGTGGAACGAGTCTACCTTTCTGAGAGTTATTCTGCCTTCTGGACCTAATTGAGAAGTCAGAGGAAAGATGTATATATTAAATAATTGAATAAACGTCAGTGATTAATCTCAGGATACTAGCAGAGGATCGGCGTTGGTAATAAGTGACATGAAATGAGATGTCGATACTTTGGGGGCGTAAAGTGATGTTAGCAGGAGGTCATGGCCTCACTTGAGTCGCAACTGTCGTCAGAGGAGGTTGTACTTCATTGATTCTCCCAGCATAAGAAAGACTATAGTTCCCTGTGTAAGTGTTGGAGTGAAGACTACTTGTCTGCAAGTGTGTGTGAGGAGGCTGTTGGGGACATAGTACACCCTTTCTCTGGGATTTCGGTAAATTAGAAGAGACCTGCAAGTGAGTGTTGGTCACGCCTTGGTGAAACTCTATTGTCGTGCCTTCAACAGGAAGGAAATAAGCAGGCGTTTCTGTTGTGGAGCCTGCCAGGCGACGTTGTGAACTCAAGTCATCGACTAGATGAAGCATTGTGAGGCAGTCCTGAAGCATTTTTTGTGGGTGGCCTATGTGAGCGCCAAGTTTGAGCTTCAGTGAGTGAGCGTCCTCACGTCAGAGATTTCGGCGGTTTGTTTGGGAAGGAGTTCGTGTAGAAACTTCGAGGTTAGAGAAGAAGTTGATGGAGGAACTTCGAGGCTGGACAAGAAGTGTATGCTGAACTCCATAGTGAGGAGTTGATTTTAAGCAGTGTAGAGGAGCTACAGCGTCTCTGTAGAATCAGTGGTGAAGCGTCACTGATATTAGGTTAGGACTTCCTTGTGTAGCAGATTGGGAGAACTGCAAAAGTGCCTTTCCTGATATTTTGGAGGACCTAGAGATATGTATTGGTGGTGATCCTCTAGGAACAGAACAGACGTTCATGGCGGACTCACATAATTGTATAAGGGAGTGTTTGAATGCTTATTGGTATGCAAGATGCAATGTGAGAGATTGGTTTCTACTTTTTTGGGGGGATACTTATGTAGATGTTTCTGATGTTTCAGCCCCGAGCTGAGTTTCATATACTTTTAGGGCTGAGAATACAGTATTGTTGAGACAGGATTGCAGCCCCATTTAGTGAGGGAGTAGTAAGTGGTAAGCCAAGGCTTGAGCAGCCACCTGATAAGGACAGTTGGTGGAGCCAGGATATGATATTGGAATGCAACCGGGTTGTAGCAGTTAAGAGTGTTGTATGATAATGTTCTATTTTATATGTCATGTGTTATGTATGTTTTCTTTGTATATTAAATGTATAGGTTAGCTGGCGTTTGCTCTTGTCCTGGTGAGGTTTACCAGAAAGCATTAGAGGGAAAGCATTAGAGGGAAAGAGGGGGAGAGAGAGAGAGAGAGAGAGAGAGAGAGAGAGAGAGAGAGAGAGAGAGAGAGAGGAGAGAGGGGGGTCACGGCTGCGGACAGGGTGGCAGAAGATATTAATTCACGTAAAGGGGATTTAGGAGATCATTCCAAACTAAGAGAGAGTGGGGAGTCACGGCGACTTGAGTAGGCTGTGTGCACAAGACAACGAGGCCAATGTTGGATCCGCACCCCTAAATATGTGATGCTGAACCCCTCTCCAAGATCAAGAGGCGTACAAGGTGATCTCCTAATTATTTTATTTTATTTATTTATATATACAAGAGTTCTTACATTATTGCACAGCCACTAGTACGCGCAGCATTTCGGGCAAGTCCTTAGTCCTAAGTTCGCTGGAATATGACCCCGCGAAAAATCGTTCAACAACCAAGTACCCATTTTACTGTCGAGTTAAACGGAAGCTACAGTTAGGGATTTGCACCATTTAAATCCTCCCCGGCCAGGATACGAACCCAGGACAAAGTGCTTGCAAAACCCCAGGCGAGCGTCTTAACCACTACACCACGGGAACTGCAAAATACAATAAAATAGGTAAAATAGGTACAATACAAGCACTCCAGTGTCCATTGCTGGTCGACCGACGGTAGCTAGTGTGGCTGCCGAGGTCGGTTGTTTGTTCCGTCAGGGAGTGGTTGGGGACGTCTGCCAGTATTCAAATAACGGTCTGGTGCAATATCCAGAGCTCTCTTTTGGAGGTTTAAGTCCCAAAATCCCCAACCCCTTCAGGGCAGAACAGGGGTAACTATTCTTTTTTTAGTATTATATAACTAAAGAACATGAACAAAGTTATCTTCTCTTGGGAATTCATTTATTGCCTAGTGACAAAAGATTCAAGTGGTTTGTCCCTACTTTGAGGGGACGGTGAGGCCTATATTGCCAAACAACAGGATGTTATGCCATGCTTGGATAGTTTCTGGTACATCATTGACTCTTTAGAGAATGTTAGTTTGGCCGCTATATTGGGGCAGGTCGCTTTTGGGATATGTAACAAAGTTATTGCAGATATCACTTTGATTGCTTGTGTAAGGTTTTCAGAGGAGATTACGTCAGTGGGAGTATTTTCCTCTGAATGTTGGTAGCACACTGTTCATTGCTTCCTCCCAGGGGGAGGTTGGAACCTCTGCATTTTATCTCGCTGGTAGTGTGTAAACGAATAACTCAGGTAGGGTGTTAGTAGCATTACATGAATGTTGCATTTAAACCCTAATGTATGTACTTTCTCAACACAATCTACCGTCTCGTATATCTATATAAATAAAAATGCAAATGTTCGTTTGTTCAAAATCGCTAATCTCCGAAAGTTCTTCACCGATTACTTTGAAATTCTGACACAACGTTCCATTCGCATACGAGCGTGTTTTTATATACCAACTATACAGATGCTACACCTGTGACAGGTAAAAATAAGCTTTTTCTGGAAAAACAGCACCATCTGTTGCACGTAAAAGCCACAAACGCTACAATTCCAGATTACTTGGGTCGGACGGTAGAGCGACGGTTCGCTTCTTGCAGGTCGGCGTTCAATCCCGACCGTCCAAGTGGTTGGGTACCATTCCTTCCCCCCGTCCCATCCCAAATCCTTATCCACGACCCTTCTCGGTGCTATAAGTGTAATGGCTTGGCGCTTTCCTCCTGATAGTTCCCTTCCATTCCAAATTAAAACTGAGTGAGTATCTTGGCTAGACCCTCGGGTGGTCAGAAAATCTAATTGACTCAAACCTCCAGGGAGAGCGAGGAAAGATGGGGAAGAGCGGGGATGTGAGAGAGGTGAGATGGTGGGGACGATTATCCTACACAAAGCTACTTTTATTTTGTTTTATTTATTTACTAGCACATCTCTCCTCCCGCTCCTGGTGCCAGGTAAGTCCACTACGGGCTCACCATACTAGCCCGTGCTACTGGGAACTTTTTGTTCTCAGTAGTTGAATCTTAAACAATATATTTATTAGCTGTACTCGGCCACGCGTTGCTGTGACTCCGGAACTCTCCCCTGTCCCCCCCCCCCCACCATTTCCCCCTCCCCCTTCCCCTCGTCCTCCCCACCATTCCCTACTCCCTCATCCGATGTATTCCCAAATGATCTGATGTTCTCATCAGAAAAATTGCAACATCAAATGTTCTAATGTTCCCATCACTGAAAAATAAGAACAGTAAAAAAAGTAATGAAAACAATGAATTACACTACACTACAAAACAATGAAAAAAAAATAAACTATACTCACGAAATGAACGGTATGGTAAACAACACAACTCAATTCCAATGCAAGGTCACACAAAATAATTAAATAAAAATGAAAGCAAATCGAAATCTATGAAAATTCAATTTATCAATGCAATTGGAAAAATCGAAATGGAATTATAACATATTTAGTT
>WNGS01163555.1:7177101-7192334 GCA_020271785.1 Procambarus virginalis
ATAAAAAGAATAACGTCTGCGGCATATGCGAGGCTGGCTAACATCAGAACAGCGTTCAGGAACCTGTGTAAGGAATCATTCAGAATCTTGTACACCACATATGTAAGACCAATCCTGGAGTATGCGGCCCCAGCATGGAGCCCGTATCTTGTCAAGCACAAGACGAAGCTGGAAAAAGTCCAAAGGTATGCCACTAGACTAGTCCCAGAACTAAGAGACATGAGTTACGAGGAAAGGCTGCGGAAATGCAACTTACGACACTGGAAGACAGAAGAGTAAGGGGAGACATGATCACAACCTACAAAATCCTCAAAGGAATCGACCGGGTAAACAAGGACAAACTATTCAACACTGGTGGGACTCGAACAAGGGGACACAGGTGTAAACTGAGTACCCACATGAGCCACAGAGACGTTAGAAGGAACTTTTTCAGTGTGAGAGTAGTTAACGGATGGAATGCTTTAGGCAGTGATATGGTGGAGGCTGACTCCATACACAGTTATAAATGTAGATATGATAGAGCCCAGTAGGCTCGGGAATCTGTACACCAGTTGATTGACAGTTTAGAGGCGGGACTAAAGAGCCAAAGCTCAACCCCCGCCAGCATAACTAGATGAGTACACATACTGTGTGTGTGTGTGTGTACTCACCTAGTTGTACTCGCGTAGTTGTGTTTGCGGGGGTTGAGCTCTGGCTCTTTGGTCCTGCCTCTCTACCGTCAATCAACAGGTGTACAGATTCCTGAGCCTATTGGGCTCTATCATATCTACACTTGAAACTGTGTATGGAGTCAGCCTCCACCACATCACTTCCTAATGCATTCCATTTGTCAACCACTCTGACACTAAAAAAGTTCTTTCTAATATCTCTGTGGCTCATTTGGGCACTCAGTTTCCACCTGTGTCCCCTTGTGCGTGTGCCCCTTGTGTTAAATAGCCTGTCTTTATCTACCCTATCAATTCCCTTCAGAATCTTGAATGTGGTGATCATGTCCTCCCTAACTCTTCTGTCTTCCAGCGAAGTGAGGTTTAATTCCCGTAGTCTCTCCTCGTAGCTCATACCTCTCACCTCGGGTACTAGTCTGGTGGCAAACCTTTGAACCTTTTCCAGTTTAGTCTTATCCGTGACTAGATATGGACTCCATGCTGGGGCTGCATACTCCAGGATTGGCCTGACATATGTGGTATACAAAGTTCTGAATGATTCTTTACACAAGTTTCTGAATGCCGTTCGTATGTTGGCCAGTCTGGCATATGCCGCTGATGTTATCCTCTTGATATGTGCTGCAGGAGACAGGTCTGGCGTGATATCAACCCCCAAGTCTTTTTCTTTCTCTGACTCCTGAAGAATTTTCTCTCCCATATGGTACCTGGGAGAGGTACCTGTGTGTGTGTGTGTGTGTGTGTGTGTGTGTGTGTGTGTGTGTGTGTTGTAGATTTAGTAGAGCCCTGCAGGCTCCAAAATCTTTACAACAATTGATTTACAGTTGAGAGGTGGATCCAAAGAGCCTGAGCTCAACCCCCGCAAGCACAACTAGGTGAGTACACACACGAGGAGAGACGTCTGATAAATGTTAGTTCATCACAAGAGAAGAAGAAAAAGAACATTAGAAAGAAGTATATAGAATCTGTAGCCATAAAAAACTACAGCACTGTTGAGCAAATGTAGAGAATACCAATTAGTTATTATCAACTTTACTTTTGCTTATCATAGGGAAAGCGCCAAGCCATTACGACTTTATAGCACTTGGAAGAGGATCGGGATAAGGATTTGGGATGGGGATAAGGGGAAGGAAGGAATGGTGCCCTACCACTTGGACGGTCAGGGATTGAACGCCGACCTGCATGAAGCGAGACCGTCGCTCTACCGTCCAGTCAAAGTGGCTGGACATAGTTATTACCAAGAGAAGGCAGCAAGCCAAGGAGAGAGTAATTATTACATTACTACCTTCAAATTATGCTACATACGGTCAGATATTTTCTCACTTATCTCACCTAATTCTAAACTTCACTTCATTTAACATTTACAGGCAGCCAACGCTGCGTATCTTAAGTCGATCTGATTAATTTAAGTCCATAAACTGTTACTTTAATACAGTGTAATCTATTCCTGGTGTTTGCCTCCGTGTTTGCTTTCTTAACTTGCTTTTAATTTACTATTTGGAATGTTTATTTGTGTACAATTCTGAGTTACAACAATTTTTATAAATAAATATGTATTTAAATATATTTTCATTTCGTTTTATTTACACATTCCGGGCGGCAGTAATTTCAACGGTGGTCAGGTAGTGAGCCAAGACGTCTCCCGCGAGCGCCTGGAGCCAACAGTCTTAATGTTGACGTGTCCTCGCATATTGAGGAAAATCAGCTTTATTGTTTGCAGATATTCTTGGTTTCCAAGTATCTCCGCCCTCCTCCCATCCGCTCAACCACTTGGAGCTGGACGGTAGAGTGACGGTCTCGCTTAATGCAAGACGGCGTTCAATCCCCGATCCTCCAAGTCGTTGGGCACCCATTCATTTTTCCCGGTCCCATATCAAATCCTTATCCTGATCCCTTCAAACTGCTTTAGAGTCGTAATGGAATGGCGCTTCCCCCAGAAAATTCCCTCCTCTCCCATCCTCAGTCCCAGACGACCCTCCCTCCCTTGATCCATTCCTGCTTCCGATACGCCCAACCTTCTTCACTCCCTCCCTCCTTGCCTCCCTCCTATACGCCCTCCCTCCCTCGTTTGACTTCCTCCTCCGGTACTGCTTAAGTAAAATTCTATTGTTTGATACGACTTATAATTTGCTGTCCATTTCTCTAAGTGATTATGCGGGAGTTTACTTATCGTGGGCCTGGCGCGTCACTCAGGTGGGCCTGGCGCGTCACTCAGGTGGGCCTGGCGCGTCACTCAGGTGGGCCTGGCGCGTCACTCAGGTGGGCCTGGCGCGTCACTCAGGTGGGCCTGGCGCGTCACTCAGGTGGGCCTGGCGCGTCACTCAGGTGGGCCTGGCGCGTCACTCAGGTGGGCCTGGCGCGTCACTCAGGTGGGCCTGGCGCGTCACTCAGGTGGGCCTGGCGCGTCACTCAGGTGGGCCTGGCGCGTCACTCAGGTGGGCCTGGCGCGTCACTCAGGTGGGCCTGGCGCGTCACTCAGGTGGGCCTGGCGCGTCACTCAGGTGGGCCTGGCGCGTCACTCAGGTGGGCCTGGCGCGTCACTCAGGTGGGCCTGGCGCGTCACTCAGGTGGGCCTGGCGCGTCACTCAGGTGGGCCTGGCGCGTCACTCAGGTGGGCCTGGCGCGTCACTCAGGTGGGCCTGGCGCGTCACTCAGGTGGGCCTGGCGCGTCACTCAGGTGGGCCTGGCGCGTCACTCAGGTGGGCCTGGCGCGTCACTCAGGTGGGCCTGGCGCGTCACTCAGGTGGGCCTGGCGCGTCACTCAGGTGGGCCTGGCGCGTCACTCAGGTGGGCCTGGCGCGTCACTCAGGTGGGCCTGGCGCGTCACTCAGGTGGGCCTGGCGCGTCACTCAGGTGGGCCTGGCGCGTCACTCAGGTGGGCCTGGCGCGTCACTCAGGTGGGCCTGGCGCGTCACTCAGGTGGGCCTGGCGCGTCACTCAGGTGGGCCTGGCGCGTCACTCAGGTGGGCCTGGCGCGTCACTCAGGTGGGCCTGGCGCGTCACTCAGGTGGGCCTGGCGCGTCACTCAGGTGGGCCTGGCGCTTGTGTGGCGCCCTGCGTCGTCTCTTGGTCGTGACTGGTGCTGGGAGGTTGTTGTTGTTGTTGTTGTTGTTGTTGTTTAAGATTCAGCTACTGGTAACTAAAAGTTCCAAGTAGCACGGGCTATGGTGAGCCCGTGATGGACTTACCTGGCACAGGAGCGGGGCTGAAAACTCCTGCTGTGAGGTGATGACTCCTTCCTCAATACTCGACTATGTTATGATGGTAAGGGGTGGTGGTGATACTGGTAACGAGGGCGGTGGTAGTGCTAGTAACGACGGTGGTATAAGTAGTAACGATGGTTGTAGTGGTGATGGTAATGGTGGTGATGGTGGTGATACTGGTTACGATAGCGGTGGGGATCGAGATGGCCATGAATGTTGTTGTAGTGTGGTAATAATAATATTGGAAATGACGGTAGTGTTGATGACGGTGATGATTGTTAATATGGTAATGACATCAACGGACACTACACTCCCTAGTGCTAATGTTATGACTACCAATACTACTGCTACTTCTACCACCACTACATCAACCACTGATAATACTACCATTTTGCTACTCTGAATGCTACCGATAATAATTATAACAGAACTAGTAGTAAGTTGTAAAGCGCTGGATCAGCCAGGCGGCCGTTCACAGCCGGCAACACAAGACATCAATGATGGCTGTAAGTACTTCTTCTTTGCGTCAAATGTAATTACAGAGGTTCTGTTAGAGGGTGTAATTTGAATGTAAATACCTCAATAAAAACAGAGCTCGGGTAATTCGAACATGTTATTAACAGCTGCGAAAAAGTAGTTTAGACAGCGTGTTCGTACTGTTACCCATCAAAGAAATCATTCATGTTTTAACCATTATTTAAAAAAAGAAAAGAATAAAGCCAGGACTGCAATTGTATCTTAATTTACACATTCTTCAATAGTCTACACGGAATATTTTCTAGTCAAGAGGCGCATATATCTTTTACATACAGTAATTAGACACATAAGTGAGCCATTAACAAGTACCGCTACAAGCCCCATCCCACACCTCCTCACCCTCACTATAAAACACTCCAAACACCACAACCCACTATAAAACACAGTTGGAATACCTGTTATTGCTGTTAAAATAAAACTTACAATGTCTGCCTATATTGCCTAAGACCGTACGATAAGAGAGCAGCTCACTCCCCCAATCCCCTCCCCCCTCTACCACTAAACACCCCATCCTCACCCCCACCCCCTCCCCTACCGCCCCTATCCACCCCCACCAAACCCTCCCCCCCCGCACACTCCAAGTCTCAAGACAGACGGGAGTTAAGTGCCACTCCTTGACAGACGAGGAACACGTTTCTACGCCCACATCATCTCCGGCACGCGTTTGCTGCCTTCTTGCCCTGCCCCACTTTCACTGTGCTGCTGTGGGCAGGGTACCCTTATGGTGCTGTGGGCAGGGTACCCTTATGGTGCTGTGGGCAGTGTACCCTTATGGTGCTGTTGGCAGTGAACCCTTATGGTGCTGTGGGCAGTGTAACTTTATGGTGCTGTTGGCAGTGAACCCTTATGGTGCTGTGGGCAGTGTAACTTTATGGTGCTGTGGGCAGTGTACCCTTATGGTGCTGTGGGCAGTGTACCCTTATGGTGCTGTGGGCAGTGAACCCTTATGGTGCTGTGGGCAGTGTAACTTATGGTGCTGCGGGCAGTGTACCCTTATGGTGCTGTGGCTAGGCAACCATTACTGGGGTCCCATGCTGTGAGAGCACGAGTCCTGGGGTCCCAAGCTGTGAGAGCACGAGTCCTGGGGTCCAAAGCTGTGAGAGCACGAGTCTTGTGGGGTCACATAGTGCGAGGAAGTGAATGTCAAGGATCAGACATGAGTCACGTCTACAAAAAGCACGACCAACAAATAATTTTGGTTGATATTGGTGGTGGGTGTGGCTGACTGACCACCCGGGGGGGGGGGTGTGCTGACTGAACCCCCGGGGGGGGGTGTGGCTGACTGAACCCCCGGGGTGGGGGGTGTGGGCTGACTGACCCACCCGGGGGGGCTGACTGACCCCCCGGGAGGGGGGGGTTGAGGGCTGGAGCTTGAACAATGAAAAATGACAATTTTTGACTGTTAATATTTGTAAGTAAATGTTTTAGTGACTATTTGCTATTTGTATCTCTGTGTTTGTGTGTATTTTTGTGTATTTATTATTGTGTCTGCAGAATCGAGCTATTAGCTCTTGGACCCCACCTTTCTTTCCTTTTTCTATTTTCCTCTATTATATCTACTACATATATTCTCTCTAACACACACGCACACGCACGCATGCACACACACCCACACACACACACACATTACACATGGAATATGCAGCTCCAGCCTGGGTCCATATTAGTTAACACAAGACAAAGTTAGAGAAGATTCAGCGATATGCCACCAGGCTCGTCCCGGAACTGAGAGGTATGAGCTACGAGGAAAGGCTAAAGGAGCTGAACCTCACGTCCCTGGAAAACAGAAGAGTAAGGGGAGACATGATAACCACCTACAAAATTCTCAGGGGAATTGACAGGGTGGACAAAGACAAACTCTTCAGCACGGGTGGAACACGAACAAGGGGACACAGGTGGAAATTAGTACCCAGATCGATGAGCCACCAGAGACGTTAGAAAGAATTTTTTCAGTGTCAGAGTAGTTAATAAATGGAATGCACTAGGAAGTGATATGGTGGAGGCTGACTCCATACACAGTTTCAAATGTAGATATGATAGAGCCCAGTAGCTCAGGAATCTGTACACCAGTTGATTGACAGTTGAGAGGCGGGACCAAAGAGACTAAGCTAAACCCCTGCAAGCACAATTAGATGGGTACAATTAGGTGAGTACACAAACACATTCCATAGGGAATTGAACCCGGGCCAATAAGACTACGACCCCCAAGCCCTATCCATTCAGACCGCGAGGCCTCAGTGTATACATTTGTTGTATACCTAGTTGTGCTTGTCGTGGTTGAGCTCTGTTCTCTCGGCCCGTCTCTTAACTGTCAATCAACTGTTACTAACTACTTACTAATTTTTTGTTTTCACACACACACACACACACACACACACCCAAGAAGCAGCCCGTAGCAGCTGTGTAACGCCCATGTACCTATTTACTGTTAGGTAACAGATGCATCAGGGCGTAAGAAACTCTGCCCATTTGTCTCTATCGGCGCCGGAATCGAAACCGAGCCACAGGATTACGAGTCCCGCGCGCTGTCCCACTCAGCTACCAGGCCCCCTCAAGTGTGACCCCTCACCAGATCCCTCAATGGGACCCCCCCCCCCTCTCAGTCAACACCTAGTGTGTTGTGTGTGTGTGGTGTGGTGTGTGTGTGTGTGTGTGTTGTGTGTGTGTGGTGTTCACATACACACACACCCAATCAGAAAAAAACAATCAATACACTCAAAACACACATTACCTAACACAGTATACTGTGAGTGGAAGGGAGAAAAGGGAATGTTTTTTTTTTGTGGGGAGGAGACGCCAGGACAAATGGGAGGGGGAGGNGAAAGAGAGGGAAGGTGGGGAGGAGGCGGGTGGCCCTACTCATGAGAAAGGAATGGAGTTTTATGGAGATGGCTATCCCGGGTGTGAGGGTTCAGAGACTACATAGCAGGCACCATGACAATGGGAGGACCAAGAATAGTAGTAGCAGTAATATACAACCCTCCACCAAATGACAGAAGACCCAGTCAAGAGTACGAAAACAACAACATGGCAGTTAACACTATAATTGAGAGGGCAGCCTCTGCTGCCTGTAGAAATAGATCCCACCTGCTCATCATGGCGACTTCAATCACGGAAGGATTGACTGGGAGAACAAGGAACCGCATGGAGGCGAGGATACGTGGAGAGCCCAACTATTGGAGGTGGTGACTAGAAATTTAACCCAGCATGTCAGAGAACCCACAAGGATGAGAGGCAATGACGAACCAGCGAGACTCGACCTAGTCTTCACTCTGAACGACTCCGACATAAGAGAAATCGGTTTTGAGGACCCAGTAGGAATGAGCGACCACAGTGTACGGGTGTTTGAGTACTGATTGAAGAAGGGTTATTGAACTCGAGGAGGGATACGAACCAAAAGGTTAGCATACCGAAAGGGAAACTATGAGGAGATAAGAAAATTCCTAACAGATATAGCATGGGAAACAGAGCTCAGGGGAAAGACGGCCAAGATATGATGGACTACATCACGCAGAGTGCAAGGACGCAGCAAACAAGTTTGTCCAGTCCAAAAGGAAAACAGTGAAATGAAGATGAGAAACCCATGGTTTAATCAGAGATGTAGGCTAGCTAAGCAGCAAAGTAAAGGGCATGGAGAAACTATAGGAATAACAGGACACTGGAGAGCAGAGAAAGATACCAGAATGCCAGGAATGAATATGTCAGGATGAGAAGAGAGGCAGAAAGACAATACGAAAATGACATCGCAAGCAAGGCAAAGACTCAGCCTAAATTGCTGCATAGCCACATCAGGAGAAAAACAACAGTAAAGGAACAGGTTATGAAATTAAGGATAAGGGCAGAAGGATTCACTACAAACGACAAGGGAGTGTGTGAGGAACTGAATAAGAAATTTCCAGGAGGTCTTCACCTTAGAGCAAGGAGAAATCCCAGAGATAAGAGAGGGAATAGCTAACCAGGAACCACTGGAAGAGTTTGAGATTACCAGCGGGAAGTAAGGAAGTGTTTACTAGAGTTGGATGTGACAAAGGCTATAGCCCAGATGGAATCTCCCTGGATACTAAAGGAAGGAGCAAGAACTGTGCCTACACTCTCCATAGTGTATAACAAATCACTGGCAACAGGGGAACTGCCAGAAATTTGGAAAGCAGCTAATGTAGTCCCGATATACAAAAAGGGGATAGACAGGAGGCACTGAACTACAGGCCAGTGTCCCTAACCTGCATACCATGCAAGTTGATGGAGAAGATTGTGCGAAGAAAGCTAGTGGAGCATCTGGAGCGAAGGAACTTTGTAACACAGCATCAACATGGGTTCAGGGATGGCAGGTCCTGCCTCACAGGGTTACTTGAATTCTACGACCAGGCAACAAAAATAAGGCAAGAAAGAGAAGGGTGGGCAGACTGCATATTTTTGGATTGTCGAAAGCCTTTGATACAGTACCACACAAGAGGCTAGTGAAAAGCTTGAGATGCAAGCTGGAGTGAAAGGGAAGGTACTCCATTGGATAAAGGAGTACCTAAGCAACAGGAGACAACGAGTCTGTGTGAGGGGTGAGGTCTCAGATTGGCGAGACGATACAAGTGGAGTCCCGCAGGGGTCAGTCCTTGGACCTATACTGTTTCTGGTATATGTAAATGATCTCCCAGAGGGTATAGATTCGTTCCTCTCAATGTTTGCCGATGATGCAAAAATATGAGGAGAATTGAAACAGAGGATGATAGTAGGAGGCTACAAGATGACCTAGACAGACTGAGTGAATGGTCCAACAAATGGCGAGTAAATGCAAAGTAATGAAACTAGGCAGTGGAAACAGGAGGCCAGACACAGGATACAGAATAGGAGATGAAGTACCTAATGAAACGGACAGAGAGAAAGATCTAGGAGTTGATATCACACCAAACCTGTCTCCTGAAGCCCACATAAAAAGAATAACGTCTGCGGCATATGCGAGGCTGGCTAACATCAGAACAGCGTTCAGGAACCTGTGTAAGGAATCATTCAGAATCTTGTACACCACATATGTAAGACCAATCCTGGAGTATGCGGCCCCAGCATGGAGCCCGTACCTTGTCAAGCACAAGACGAAGCTGGAAAAAGTTCAAAGGTATACTACTAGACTAGTCCCAGAACTAAGAGGCATGAGTTACGAGGAAAGGCTGCGGGAAATGCACCTTACGACACTGGAAGACAGAAGAGTGAGGGGGGACATGATCACAACCTACAAAATCCTCAGAGGAATTGACCGGGTAAACAAGGACAAACTATTCAACACTGGCGGGACGCGAACAAAGGGACACAGGTGGAAACTGAGTACCCACATGAGTCACAGGGACGTAAGAAGGAACTTTTTCAGTGTCAGAGTAGTTAACGGATGGAATGCACTAGGAAGTGATGTGGTGGAGGCTGACTCCATACACAGTTTTAAATGTAAATATGATAAGAGTCCAGTAGGCTCAGAACCTGTACACCAGTTGATTGACAGTTGAGAGGCGGGATCATAGAGCCAAAGCTCAACCCCCGCAAGCACAAATAGGTGAGTACACACACTCATAAAAAAAACAATTGGTTGAGAAATACTGAACTCTTCTTTATACTCAACCATTTTACCATTACAGACCCCAAGTGAACTACATACACCTTCGCCAGACTCCTCACCACCAACACCAGTCCTATTAGGTACCTTTACGACTTAAGAAGATGTCAAGAACAGTGTTATTCTACGTGTTGATAGCTTGGAAGAAAACAGCTGAAAGAAAATCACTAAACTTATTTTTAGATAAACGACAAATCACAAATACACAAATTGGCTACAACTTGTGAGATTTTGCTGTTGTTTATGTGGTATCAAAACCATCGATTAGACGAACAATTACTGACAGTGTTAGTCAGTTTTTTTGTTTTTGTTTTAATTGTTCCGAAATCGAGTTCAATTCCCCCATTATTATCCATTCCAGCAAGGGAGTTTGGGTACCCAAGGTCAAAAGCCCTGGTTTTAAGCAGTCTATTACGCTCCATCTCTGCATACGTGTATTTGAGGACACTATCCTGACTCTACAGTATCAATTATTTGAACAACTTAACACCTCAAGTCTTTCTTTACTGTGACATTCCAATTGATGTCGTTGCTAGCGGAGTGGAGACGCAGTGCATGACGCAACCCTTCCTTTCCTCTACCTAAATGGCGGCGCCCTTGACACACTGCGCATGCTCAGCCATGAGAATGCTCTCAAGGAAGTCAAGAAATCAGACCGTGAAAGCATGCACCTCTACGAGTACGGTAACAGACAGGCTAGTGGAAAAGATTAAGGAAAAGCTCTTGTGACACATCCCAAAGTGCACAGTAACGAGGGTAACGTGATCAACTCAATGAGCAGAGCCATGTCTGCGTAAACACGTATGATTCATTTACTCTATATATACATTTTTTTACAAGAGTGTCATAAACCAACCCAAACACACACACTTATGCCAGCACAGATCAAGTCCTGACACACCATCCTGAGTCAGGTAACTGACCTGTCAGGGGAACCAGAAGCACACACGAATCATTTATGTTCGTGTTTATGGAGAAGGTCTGGCTGGCGCGGCGAGTATGACAGCGAAGTGACATCAAGTGTCCAGTCTGCTGTCTTCTGTAACAAAACATGTCCTACAGTTCAGCTACTGTGAGATATTGCTCAACTCAGCAACTGTGAGACATGGGGAGAACTAGACTTAGTTACTGTGAGACACGGAGAGGGCTCAGCTTAGCAACTGTCCATCTAGCTATCTATCCATCTATCTGTCTATCCGTGAATGTGAATAACAATGCACATACTATAAGAAAAAAATAGTTTAAAATTTTGTTTAAGTATTTAGCTGAAAAGCTGGCGAACAGTGCCAAAAATTGACGTGTGGGACCGAATTTGGCACTGACACGCTGTTCCATTTAAAATTCTGACGACCTCAACCAGTCTATGGTCATCCCGGACACCAGACCATTTCCTTTGCCAATTTGGGCGAGGCTAACCCTAAGCATCTGGCCTTCAACTTGGAACATTCTCTCTTATAAATTCGATATATATGTGAACCCATCACGTGCCTCTGTAACCCTCTTCCACTACCGCTCACGGGTTGAGAATGTTGTGCACATTTAATGATACTTTTATACTAAAAACACAACGGCCATCAGACACAGAAGGCAAAGGCTCATTGAACTAAAGGTCACACCACTGCAAGAGAGAAGGAAAAGTGGGAAACATGCAAAAAATTTAGAAAAAATTAGAAGGCAGACAAGAACTACGTAATTCAAATGTAAATACTCGATGGAACTTTCGGGATGTTAGAAATTAACTGTTTAGTGTCATTGGTTCCAATTGAATGAAGTCAAAGTGCAGTCGGAAGTGAATGGGGGGGGGGAGACCCCCCTGAATTTCAATCCCCTCTGAAAGCCCAGTTAATTTAGCACACACAAACATGAACACAAACACACATACACACTCGTGTATTCGCAGATGGACAAACAAGGTACACACAAAGAGCACTCAAGGTACACACAAGAAGTACACAAGAAGGCCACAAGGTACACACAAGAAGCACACAAGAAGGCCACAAGGTACACACACGAGGTACACACCAGCGGGCACTCACACACATACAAAAAAAGGGAAAGGACTACTGTGACAAGGTCGAGGCCATGAAGGTATTGGGAGACGCTAAGCCAGAACACCGACAACACCAGGTGCTGGGATGTGGCGACACACCAGGTGCTGGGACGTGATGACACACCAGGTGCTGGGACGTGACGACACACCAGGTGCTGGGACGTGACGACACACCAGGTGCTGGGATGTGACGACACACCAGGTGCTGGGATGTGGCGACACACCAGGTGCTGGGACGTGATGACACACCAGGTGCTGGGACGTGACGACACACCAGGTGCTGGGACGTGACGACACACCAGGAGCTGGGATGTGACGACACACCAGGTGCTGGGATGTGGCGACACACCAGGTGCTGGGATGTGACGACACACCAGGTGCTGGGATGTGACGACACACCAGGTGCTGGGATGTGACGACACACCAGGTGCTGGGACGTGACGACACACCAGGTGCTGGGATGTGACGACACACCAGGTGCTGGGACGTGACGACACACCAGGTGCTGGGACGTGACGACACACCAGGTGCTGGGATGTGACGACACACCAGGTGCTGGGACGTGACGACACACCAGGTGCTGGGACGTGACGACACACCAGGTGCTGGGATGTGACGACACACCAGGTGCTGGGACGTGACGACACACCAGGTGCTGGGATGTGACGACACACCAGGTGCTGGGACGTGACGACACACCAGGTGCTGGGATGTGACGACACACCAGGTGCTGGGATGTGACGACACACCAGGTGCTGGGACGTGACGACACACCAGGTGCTGGGATGTGACGACACACCAGGTGCTGGGATGTGACGACACACCAGGTGCTGGGACGTGACGACACACCAGGAGCTGGGATGTGACGACACACCAGGTGCTGGGATGTGACGACACACCAGGTGCTGGGATGTGACGACACACCAGGTGCTGGGATGTGACGACACACCAGGTGCTGGGATGTGACGACACACCAGGTGCTGGGACGTGACGACACACCAGGAGCTGGGATGTGACGACACACCAGGTGCTGGGACGTGACGACACACCAGGTGCTGGGACGTGACGACACACCAGGAGCTGGGATGTGACGACACACCAGGTGCTGGGACGTGACGACACACCAGGTGCTGGGATGTGACGACACACCAGGTGCTGGGACGTGACGACACACCAGGTGCTGGCATAAGACGACACACCAGGAGCTGGGATATAACGACAGAGTACAGGAGCTATACCCCCCCTCCCACCACCACTTAAACCATCGGGTATCGAACCTCGATCCAGCATAAAGCAATGCCGCCACTTTGCCCACAAGTTAAAGTGAATAAATCTCTGGTGCACACAACATGCTCACAAACACACCAGAACAAAAGGAGCACACACACAAGACGCAAACAAGGAACGCAACAGATACACACAAGATTCACGCGAAGTACACACCTAAGGCGCACACAAGACAAACACTAAGAGCACAGAGTTCACACAGAAGCAGCACACATGGTGCACACATTCAAGGTACACACACAGAGCACACAGTGTAGACATTAAGTGATACACGTGACGCCACCTAGAGCGCGCACGCACGCACACGCACACACACGCGCGCGCACACGCACACACACACACACACACACTTACGGGGCCTCGCGACTGAATGGACAGGTCGTAGTCCTAATGACCAAGTTCGATTCCCGGCGAAGGCGGACCACAAATAGACAGTTTCTTTCACCCTGATGCACCTGTTTACCAGCAGTAAATAGGTACCTGGAAGTCAGACAAATGCTACGGGATGCTTCCTGGGATGTGTGCGAATGTGTGTTAGAGAAAAATAACAAGTAAATATAATAGAGGAAAAATATATTGGTTAGAAAGGCGGGGTCCAAGAGCTAATAGCTCGATTGTGCAGACCCAAATATTAAATACAAATAGTAAATACACACACACACACACACACACACACACACACACACACACACACACACACATGCAAGTATGTATATGTACTTGCATAGTATGCAAGTACATAGCGCAAGTATGCAAGTATGTCACCTTGCATGGTATACACATGTATACCATGCAAGGTGAGGGAGAAGATCGTGAGGAAAAGGCTCGTAGAGCATCTGGAGGGAAATTGCTTTATAACACACCACCAACATGGGCTCAGAGATGGTAAATCGTGCCTCACAGGGTTAATATGAATTCTATGACCAAGCAACAAAAATTAGGCAAGAAAGAGAAGGGTGGGCAGACTACATTTTCTTGACCAGTCAGAAAGCTTTTGACACAGTACCCTATAACAGGCTGTTACGAAAGTTGGAGAAACAGGCAGGAGTAAAAGGTAAGGTGCTCCGGTGGATAAGGGAGTATCTAAGCAGCAGGAAACTGCGAGTAACCGTGAAGGGGGAGACATTAGAGTGGCGAGATGTCACCAGTGGAGTCCCACAGGGCTCTGTACTTGGACCCATCCTGTTTCTAATATATGTAAACGATCTTCCAGAGGGTACAGACTCATTCCTCTCAATGTTTGCTGATGATGCATAAAAATATGAGAAGAATCAAGACAGATGATGATAGATAGAAATTACAGGATGACCTGGACAGGCTGGAGGAGTGGTCTAGAAAATGGCTACTAAAGTTCAACTCAGGAAAGTGCAAAGTAATGAAATTAGGCGAAGGGAACAGAAGGCTGAACACATGATACCATCTGGGAGGGGAAATCCTACAAGAGTCAAATAGAGAGAAAGATCTGGGGGTTGACATCACATAGAACCTGTCCCCAGAGGCCCACATCAAAAATATATCCTCAGCGGCATATGCTAGTCTGGCCAACATAAGAACTGCCTTTAGAAACTTATGAAAGGAATAGTTCAGGACCCTATATACCACTTATCTCAGACCAATCCTGGAATATGCAGCTCCAGCTAAGAGTCCATACCTAGTAAAACACAAGACATTAGAAGATTCAGCGGTATGCCACCAGGCTCGTCCCGGAACTGAGAGGTATGAGCTACGGGGAAGGCTAAAGGAGCTGAAACTCACGTTCCTGGAAGACAGAAGAGTAAGGGGAGACATGATAACCACCTACAAAATTCTCCGCGGAATTGACAGGGTGGACAAAGACAACTCTTTAGCACGGGAGGAACACGAACAAGGGAACACAGGTGGAAACTGAGTACCCAAAA
>WNGS01163555.1:7195456-7214597 GCA_020271785.1 Procambarus virginalis
CCTACACCAATCTTCATTACTTTACATGTTTGAGTGATGTTTTATCGCGCTGCTGTTGCTCTGTGTGTGTGTACTCATCTAATTGTGCTTTCGGGGTTGGGCTTTGGCTCTCTGGACCCCGCCTCTCCACTCTCAATTGGTGTACAGGATCCTGAGCCTAATTGTCTCTTATGATTTCTACAATTGAGACTATGCATGGTGAGTGAGTGTGTGTGTGGTGTGTGGGTGTGTGTGTTGTGTACTCACCTAGTTGTGCTTGCGGGTATTGAGCTTTGGCTCTTTGGTCCCAACTCTCAATCAGCTGGTGTACAGATTCCTAAGCCTACTGGGCTTTATCATCATCTACATTTGAAACTGTGTATGGAGTTCTCTGTTAACTACTCGGAGACTGAAAAAGTTCTCTCTATTGTCTCTGTGGCTCAGTGGGTGTGGACCAACAGGTGGGTGTGGACCAACAGGTGGGTGTGGACCAACAGGTGGGTGTGGACCAACAGGTGGGTGTGGACCAACAGGTGGGTGTGGGACAACAGGTGGGTGTGGGACAACAGGTGGGTGTGGGACAACAGGTGGGTGTGGGACAACAGGTGGGTGTAAGGCAACAAGTGGGAGTGGGGCAACAGGTGGGTGTGGGGCAACAGGTGGGTGTGGGGCAACAGGTGGGTGATAAGCAACAGGTGGGTGTGGGGCAACAGATGGGTGTGGGGCAACAGGTGGGTGAGGGGTAACAGGTAGGAGTGGACCAACAGGTGGGTGTGGACCAACAGATGGGTGTGGAGCAACAGGTGGGTGTGGAGCAACAGGTGGGTGTGGAGCAACAGATGGGTGTGGAGCAACAGGTGGGTGTGGGACAACAGGTGGGTGTGGGACAACAGGTGGGTGTGGGGCAACAGGTGGGTGTGGGGCAACAGGTGGGTGTGGAGCAACAGGTGGGTGTGGGGCAACAGGTGGGTGTGGGGCAACAGGTGGGTGTGGGGCAACAGGTGGGTGTGGGGCAACAGGTGGGTGTGGAGCAACAGGTGGGTGTGGAGCAACAGGTGGGTGTGGAGCAACAGGTGGGTGTGGAGCAACAGGTGGGTGATAAGCAACAGGTGGGTGTGGGGCAACAGGTGGGTGTGGAGCAACAGGTGGGTGTGGAGCAACAGGTGGGTGTGGAGCAACAGGTGGGTGTGGAGCAACAGGTGGGTGATAAGCAACAGGTGGGTGTGGAGCAACAGGTGGGTGATAAGCAACAGGTGGGTGTGGAGCAACAGGTGGGTGTGGAGCAACAGGTGGGTGTGGGGCAACAGGTGGGTGTGGAGCAACAGGTGGGTGTGGAGCAACAGGTAAGTACGTAGCAACAGGTGAATATGGAGCAACAAATGGGTATAGGGCACCTGGCGATTCATCACTAACCACGCTGAATGTGTTTTCTATACCATACACACACATAGTGGGGCCTCGCGGCTGAGTGGACAGCGCTCGGGGGTTGTAGTCCTAAGGGCCCGGGTTCGATTCTCGGCCGAAGCGGAAACAAATGGGCAGTTTCATTCACCCTGATGCACGTGTTCACCTAACAATAAATAGGTACACCAGGGAGTTAGACAGCTGCTTCGGGCTGCTTCCTGGGGATGTGTGTGTGTGTGCGTATGTTAGAAATATATGCAGGAGATATAATAGGGGAAAATAGATTGGTTTGGAAGGCTAATAGCTCGATTCTTCAGACACAAATAGTAAATACAAATACTAAATATACATGCAACACTCTTCACTTGCTAAACGCATATAAATGGACACTCTTTACCATGTTGTATATCCTGTTTCCATCTATGATAATTCCAGCCTGAAGGAGAGGCTTGATTACCTGTCAAGGGTACTTCCAGTAGGTACCCTGGAGGTAATCACTTCAAAACCACTATGCAATTAGTGTTATTATCTGCTCCCTATCCATGGTTAGATTACTTTAAGGTTAGGTTTGATTATGCTAATGTGGTGTATTATTCTCAAAATGTGAAATACGAAATTCGAAAAGTATTTGTGTATCCTCTAAAATTTCATTTAAAGAAACAAATTCTTAAGACAGTTTCAAAGACAAATAGGTAAGCATAGACTTTTTATAATTTAAGCAAAGAATTTATAATAAAATAAAGTTAAAACTTGAAATATTCTTTGTTTAGGACAAAGANTCTATATGAGAACGTGTGTAATTACCTAAATGTAATTACCTAAGTGTAGTTACAGGATGAGCTACGCTCGTGGTGTCCCGTCTTCCCAGCACTCTTTGTCATACAATGCTTTGAAATTACTTACGGTTTTGGCCTCCATCACCTTCTCACCTAACTTGTTCCAACCGTCTACCACTCTGTTTACAAACAAGAATTTTTTTATATTTCTCCGGCAGCTTTGTTCGTTAGTTATATCTATGACCTCTTGTTCTTGAAGTTCCAGGTCTCGGGAATTCTTCCCTCTCAATTTTATCGATTCCTGCTACTATTTTATATGTAGTGATCATATCGCCTCTTTTTCTTCTATCTTCTAGTTTGGCATATTTAATGCCTCTAACCTCTCCTCGTAGCTCTTGCCCTTCAGTTCTGGGAGCAACTTAGTAGCATGCCTTTGCACCTTTTCCAGTTTGTTGATGTGCTTCTTAAGATATGGGCACCATACAACCGCTGCATATTACAGCTTTGGTCTAACAAAAGTCGTGAACAGTTTCTTTAGTATATCGCCATTCTTGTATTAAAAGCAATTCTGAAGTTAGAAAGTGTAGCATAGGCTCCTCGCACAATATTCTTTATGTGGTCTTAGGTGACAGTTTTCTATCTAGAACCACCCCTAGATCCTTTCTTTGTCAGAATTCTATAAAGATTTCTCACATAATTTATAGGTCGTGTGGGGTCTATGTTCCTATTCCACATTCCATAACATGGCATTTATTCACATTAAATTCCATTTGCCAAGTGGTGCTCCATATACTTATTTTGTCTAGGTCTTCTTGAAGGGCATGACAATCTTCTGGGTTTCTTATCTTCCTATTATCTTGGCATCATCAGCAAACATGTTCATATAATTCTGTATTCCATCTGGCAGATCGTTTATGTAGACAATGAACATCACTGGTGCAAGAACTGAACCCTGTGGTACTCCACATGTGACATTTCCAGTCTGATACTCTTCCTCTGATTACGGTTTTATTTTACGGTCAGATTTTTCTATCAGTTCGGAAATTTTTAATCCATGTTAGAAGCTTACCTGTCACCCCTCCAATATTTTCCAGTTTCCAGAACAACCTCTTATGTGGAACTCTGTCAAAAGTCTTTTTTAGGTCCAGATAGATGCAGTCAACCCAATCATCTCTTTCCTGTAAAATCTCTGTGGCTCGATTATAGAAACTGAGTAAATTCGTTACACAGGATCTTCCAGATCGAAAACCATACTGTCTGTCTGATATTATATCGTTTTTCTCCAGGTGTTCTACCCATTTAGCTTAATTATTTTTTCCAATATTTTGACTATTACACTTGTCAATTGAGGGGATCTTCCCTGCTGCCACTTTTGTAGATTGGAACTATGTTAGCCTTTTTCCACACATCAGTACAACTCTGTAAACAGGGATGCCTGAAAAATCAGTTAAAGTGGAATGCTGAGCTCAGGTGCACATTCTCTCAGAACCCATGGTGAAACTCCATCTGGACCAACTGCTTTGTTCTTACTTAGCTCCTTGAGCATTTTCTCCGCTTCGTCTCTTAGACACCTCTGTGTGCTCTATGCTGTTTCTCTGGAATTCTTATTGTGTCTAGTTCCCTGAAGATTTAATTTTGTACAAACACACTTTGGAACTTTCGTTTAATATTTCACACATTTCATTTTCATTTTCTGTGAATCTATTTCTCATTTTCTACTCTGAATGTGTGTGTGTGTGGGGGGGGGGGGTCTATCTGCGACCGATATAGAAAGAGATGATATGATCTCCACTTACAAAATACTAACAGAATTGACCAAATTGACAGAGGAATTTCTGAAACCAGCAACTTCAGGAACAAGAGGACACAGAGCAGTCTGTAAGGGGTCTGGTAGCTGAGTGGACAGCATACGGGACTCGTAATCCTGTGGCCCGGGTTGATTCCGGCGCCGGCAAAGACAAATGGGCAGAATTTTTCACCCTGATGCACCTGTTACCTAGCAGTAAATAGGTACCTGGGAATTAGACAGCTGATACGGGCTGCTTCCTGGGGTGTGTGTGTGTGCAGGGGGGGGGGGGGAAATGTTAGTTAGTAGTTAGTAACAATAATTGACAGTTGAGAGGCGGGTCGAATGAGCAGAGCTCAACCCTCAAGCACAACTAGGTGAATACTGATTCAAGATAAGGAAACAAAGGTGCCGAGCAAATATTAGAAAGTTTCTTCTGTAAAGAGAGTAGTAGACGGTTGGAATAAGCTAAGTCAGAAGGTGGTGGAGGCCAAAACCGTCAGTAGTTTCAAAGCGTTATATAACAATGAGTTACTGGGAAGACGGGACACCACGAGCATAGCTCTCAGGAACTACACTTAGGTAATTACACACACATTAGCTGTAACTTTTGCCAACAAATATATTTGTCCGCAATATGTTTCTTAGGGTGCTCAACCGCCGATCTTCCTCTTGGACCCTATTTCTCTCTCTCTCTCTTACCCCCCATCTCTCTCCCTACTCTTCTTAACCAGGGACATACATCTCCAAGGCGCCAGGCTCTAATCCCTGTCATCTTCTCTGCTCCTTAGTGTTCAAGATATGGTCTTCACTTTGTCCTCCCGGTCACTGCCTCTCTGGTCAGCGTTCTGTTGCAATCAGATCTTCTGGTTAGCGTTCTTTAGCAGTCAGGTCTTCTGGTCAGCGTTCTGTAGCAGTCAGGTCTTCTGGTCAGCGTTCTGTAGCAGTCAAATTTCTGGTCAGCGTTCTGTAGCAGTCTGGTCTCTGGTCAGCGTTCAGTGTCAGACTAAATACGCTGCGACCTGGCTTTGTAATGCTCTGTCCGCGCGCGCGCATGTACTCACTACTTTTACTCACCTAGTTGTGCTTGCGGGGGTTTGAGCTCGTCTCTTGGTCATGTGTGCACATATGGTGTGTGTGTGTGGGTGTGTGTGTGTGTGTGTGTGTGTGTGGGTGTGTGTGTGTGTGTGTGTGTGTGTGCGCGCGCGCGCGTGCGTGCGTGTTTTATATGTATTTTCATCTACATACGTTTGTAGGGATCAAGCTGCAGCAAGCAAGCAACTGTGTAACAGGGGGAAGAGGAGTTTAACCCTCAGAGTCAAGGGACCTTGGCTCCCAGGCCACCCACGACATTCCAGGTCAGTACTGGAATGGCATGGTTCGCTAGCGAAAGTTGGGGAATTACCTTGGGGTAAATCTCATGGAAATTGCATGGACTGTTTCGTAGTGTCAGAGAGTGCTTGATGCCAGCCCAGACTGTTCAGTCCTGTGTTAACAGTTGGTTCCAGCACAGATTACGTGGTTCCAGCACAGATTAGGTGGTTCCAGCACAGATTAGGTGGTTCCAGCACAAATTAGGTGGTTCCTGCACATATTACGTAGTTCCAGCATCGGCATCTATTCGATTATCAATAAGAGTCAATAAACCTGAGTGCTTCGGGGTTTGTCCAGTGACCTTTATTCACCATGTACACAGATGACCTAATATTGGACCGAACGCAGTTAATAATTTACCATTGACACAATACTAGGACGAAATCCAAGACGAAAAAAAAATGTAAATGGCTTTTGATGCGAACTGAAAGGGTAAAAAGTATGTTTTCTATATAGTAGTTCTAACCTCTTAAGCATTATATATATATACAATATACGTAGGTCCAACTGTGAAAAGAATAGTTATCATGATTTGTAAGAATCTGAAATCATGCAACCAATTAATGTACAAAATCAAGCTATTTGAATATTAAGATTTGTATCAAGATGATCTTGTAATAAAAGTATATTCTTCAGTTTATAACATTGTCTTGCCCCTGCGAGACCTTTTCTTGTATTATACAGTGCAGCTCTGGGCACCGAAGAACGTGAATTATCATGAAAATTTAGAGGAGGTTGAAATTTTAAGGAAAGCTCTTGAAATATACGGGAAATGGCTATTAACAGTATGCCCCCTAAAAAGTTAACGTTTTCTTCCAAAGAGCAGCTAGGGCTAGCAGTTAATCCCAGTGGGATTTCTTCACGTTAACTGCTCAATGGACGAGGCGCGTTAATATTGGTAATATAACACAAGGTTACGTAATAATAATTTGTAGGCGAAATATCTATTATTAGTCGACTCTTAAGTTGGTATTGTTTTTGCCGTCGGGCTCCTCACTACCACACGTCGGGCTCCTCACTACCACACGTCGCGCTCCTCACTATCACACGTCGCGCTCCTCACTATCACACGTCGCGCTCCTCACTACCACACGTCGCGCTCCTCACTACCACACGTCGCGCTCCTCACTACCACACGTCGCGCTCCTCACTACCACACGTCGCGCTCCTCACTACCACACGTCGCGCTCCTCACTACCACACGTCGCGCTCCTCACTACCACACGTCGCGCTCCTCACTACCACACGTCGCGCTCCTCACTACCACACGTCGCGCTCCTCACTACCACACGTCGCGCTCCTCACTACCACACGTCGGGCTCCTCACTACCACACGTCGGGCTCCTCACTACCACACGTCGGGCTCCTCACTACCACACGTCGCGCTCCTCACTACCACACGTCGCGCTCCTCACTACCACACGTCGCGCCCCTCACTAGGACAAACAGCAGTTTCGTTCAAGGCCCAAAAGTGTCCACACACTGTTTATACACATCAAAAGTACACTGAAGTTTCGGGCGAGTATTTGTATATATCTTGGCGTTCGTTAATGTAGGTAATGAATGTCGGACCACCGATATACGGAGCGTATAAGGTTAGTAGTTGTTCGGGTTAGAAACTTACGTTAGTAGGTAGTGGGTTTTGGAAGGGGGAGGGAGGGTACACGGTTGAGGTGGGGGGGAATCGGGGGTTAGTAGAGGATGGGGGGGGGGGTTAGATTTATGGGGAAGGGGGTGGTTTTAGGTGCGGGTGGGGAGGGGTGTATGTGCGCACTCAAACGCAGATGATGAGAGGTTTGTTCTGCTCCTGAGTTTGTGGAGTTTCTCCCTTCACTCTTATCGTGCGTGTGTGTAATTTCCAGGGACCCGGTGTGCAGGTCTCACCCCGCCATAAACATTGGGCTAGTGTGTTTGCCTCTATATTTTAACACCTCATCCTTATGTAAGTTTCATTCCCAACAGCAGTCTCTCCTGTACTCTCTCTCCTTCTCTGTTTCCCTTCTATATCTTGCTTCTTTGTTTCCTCTTCTATATCTTGCTTCTTTGTTTCCTCTTCTATATCTTGCTTCTTTGTTTCCTCTTCTATATCTCCTTCTGAAATCTTTGAACATTTAGCAAAATAAGAAAAAACGTATATTTTCTTAATTACCTCCTCCGAAATAAGCCCTCACTAGCACCTTAAACTGTTGATCGTGCGCCGCCTACGTTTCATTTTCTCTTACACATTTTCCTCAACTCAAATCCTCGGGCAGGTGTGCCCTGTGCGTCGCCTCCCTCCCTCCCTCCCTCCCTGCCGCTGGTCTGACATTACTTGACCGTGATGCAGTCCGTCACACGCCCCTGACACATTTGGCCGGGTTCCCTGTAAGTGTGGATGACTCGCCTCAAGGCCCGTGTTGGTGTGCAGGACGCCCTCGGCAAACAGCAGTGACTCTCCGAGTCTCCAGGGTTAAGCTTACTGGCAATTACGTGTAATGCTGCCCATTTCCAACGACTAGTCATGAAATCTTTCAATTCTGCCAATCATGTTTTTCGTATTTTCTCTCTGGCCAATTATGAAGCGGTGTAATATATATATATATATATATATATATATATATATATATATATATATATATATATATATAAAGTTTGTGAGGGTACCACCTCTGGTGCCAATGTGGGGACCCATAGCCTCGGAGAAGAAAATAAAACGTATTCAGAGGAGACCTTGTGGTTTCTCACTGAACATTAATATATATATATATATATATATATATATATATATATATATATATATATATATATATATATATATATAGTCCTAAGCTTATATTTAGATTATATAATGTTCGCTACTTTTCAATCAACAAAGGTTGAATGTTATTCAACGACAAACTACTTGTCATATTTCAAAGAATAATAAATTTACATCTAGTAATTATCTGAGAAATATCCCAGTCATTAAGATGGATGGTAACTCTTACATGGATAAACACTGCATTTCAATCCTGACTTGTACTTTTGCTGTATTTAAATGTTTTTATTCTATGGTTGAAGTTGGCACCAGGTTACCCAACAAACTGGCAAAAGGATTTAGCACATTTCTATTATTTTGTGCAGTGTTAATACTAAGTTTGTATTCAACATACTAAGATTTCCAAATGCAACATTTAATATTTAAAAATATGAAGAAGTTCATTAAAGTTGTCTGGAAAAGAGTAAGCTTTACGTGTTCTTTATTATGTATTCATGTTTATTTCAAATTGTATAAAGAATTTCTAGCAATTTGGAAAGATATATTAATAAATGTCCAAGAATATCTTAAGCTGAAGGTAAAATATACTATAACAAAGAACGTCTTTTTGTCCAAAGTTGAAAGCCAGATGCATAAGGCTAAACTCATCCTAATTTGCAGGGAGCATAGTCTAGGGTACGGGCCGGACATAGGCTGGTCGGAGTAGAAATGTTTTATGAAATACTATTTATACTCAACCCCCGCCCCCCCCCTGCAACATTTTTTTTCATGTAGTCAAGTATGAAATATTTCGCATGGTTCTCCCTAGAGAAAACCTCCAGGTGAATTATACAACAGGTGGTACACAGTTATCACACAGGTGGTACACAGTTATCACACAGGTGGTACACAGTTATCACACAGGTGGTACACAGTTATCACACAGGTGGTACACAGTTATCACACAGGTGGTACACAGTTATCACACAGATGGTACACAATTATCACACAGATGGTACACAGTTATCACACAGATGGTACACAGTTATCACACAGGTGGTACACAATTATCACACAGATGGTACACAGTTGTCACATAATGATCGTAATAATCGATTTTCTGAGACCTTCACAGCTGTTTCAGTACTTCGTAATACATTTTCTGAGAAGAGGGGAGAAGAGTAAAGCAGAGGGGGGGGGGGTGGGAGGGACAAGGGGAAGAAGAGGGGGGAACCTAGGAGATGGGGTCAAGATGGTGACAAGTAGGGAAGAGGGTGGAAAGAGACCCGGGTGCAGCTGGGTACCCCCTTGTATGTAAATGGAAATGTCTGCTGTCCGAGGTTAGAGTGGGGAAGGGGAGAGGGGGGAAGGGAGATGAGGTGAAGGGAAGTGTGGGGAGGAAAATGGGAGAGATGAGAGGGAAGAGGAGGAGGTGTAGAGGGGATGGGGCAGGAAAGAGAGGAAGGGGGAGGTGGAAAGGGGATGGGGCAGGAGAGAGGGGGAAGAGGGAAGGAGGGAAATAGTGGGAGAAATGAAAAGAGGGGAGGAATGGGGAGTGGGGGGTATACACAGGCTGTCCGAGTACCGCCGGGTACTCCACGAAGTATGTGTACTCACCAATTTGTACTCGCCTATTTGTGCCTGCAGGATCGCGTATTAGATCTTGGATCCCGCTTTTCTAGCCGCTGGTTGTCTAATACAATGATTCCAGCCCTATTTCCTTATCATACCTGCTGTTAAAGTTATGAATGGAGTTAGCCTCTACAACCTGCTCCTTTAGGTCATTCCATTTACTTACTGCCCTTACGCTAAAACAGGCATTTTTGGAGACCTAACAGGGGGGGAAAGTGGGGGTCTCTCCAATGGTGGAGAATGCGGCTAAGCAGGAAGCTGCATCCTGAAAAGGAGTAACAACGACACGGGTACCAAAACGGTCGGGGTTAAAAGTAACAGAGGCATCCACCGAATCAACGAAGTGTTTATGGAGGAAGAAATCGCCAGGACAACAAGGCGTGGAACGTATTAGCATTGGAAGGAATTGTGCGAGTGCGTCTGTGGGTGGGGGGGGGGGGAGGGGAGGCGCCGAGCACCTCCAGTGAGAGGGGGTATAAGGCGCAGTTGTCACAATGAGAGAAGTAGCCACTCCAGGTGATGAGGGGACACAACTGGGGGCTTGGGGCTCAACCCTATCACAGAGGAGAGAGAGGGGAGTAGAGGGGAGTAGTCGGGAGGGTCAAAAGAGTAGTTTGGTCTGGGCCCAATGTAGCGGGGGCTACAGAGCCCGGTCGTCCAACAAAATCCGACTCGGGCTGGTCGCCCATTTCACGAGCCTGGGAAGTTATAAGAGGATAATTCACCAGCATAGAAACGAGTAGGTAATTATTTCATTCATGAATAAGCCCACATAGCCACCATAGAGCCACAATTATAGGATAGGGCCCACAATTATAGGATAAGTCGGCGGAAAATGACAATTAGAAAGGAGAAGAGAGGGGAAGAAAAATGAGAGATAAGGAAGAGGAAATAGCTTCCAACACAATTAGTGAAGATTGCAGCAGGAGCATAAGGCTTCAAAAGGACAGAGAACTGTCCCTTGGAGCATCACACCCTGGCAGCCGTCCACCAAGCCCCCCTCACGACGACAACGATCTGGAAAGGGATGGAGAACAAACAACAAAATTCTCCTGATACAGCTATGTCTTCAGTAATGTTAGCTCGATATAAATGCTTTCTGCTAAATAACAAAATTTTAGTTCTAAAACCAACGCGATTTTTCACACTAAACTGAGACTAACGCGAGATATTTCAAGGGTAAAAAAAAAGTAGGAATGATCACAAAGGATTATCTATTTCGGCTGGAAGATGCTATTGTAATATCGCAAGAGAGGAGGTTATCATCTTGTGAGAGGCGTGCTTTGGTACCTTGCTAGTTGTTGCTAAGTGCTGACCAAGGCTAATGGATTACCTTTCTCTTAGCACAGATGGCATTAAAGATATTGTCTAAAAATAATTTGTGTTGCATATATGTGTACTGATCTATTTGATTCTACTTATTTCTGCCTGCAGGATCGAGCATTAGCTCTTGGACCTCGGCTTTCTAGCCGCTGGTTGTCTAATGCAATTACTCCTTATCTATTTCTGTGTCATATTTTACAAATCATGCACAAAGCTTTCTTCCACAACCAGTTCCTTTAGCTCAGTCCATTTTTCCACTACTCTTACGCTAAAAGATAACTTCAAAATCTATACGACTCAATTGAGTCTCCGGTTTCCACCAATGGTCTCTTGTTCTGTTGGTATTCATTGCAAAGATTTCCTCTTTTTGGTCAGGTTTAGTTCCTTCAGTTTCTCTCTTCATATCCCATCCTTCGTAATTCTCGGACGAGCCATGTTGCAAACTTCTGAACCTTGTCGAGTTTTCTTGTGTTTTTTTTTTAATGCGGGGCTCCATGATGGGGTGGCATACTCTAAACTGGTCTCATGTAGGCGGTGTACAACTATCTAAATGCCTCCTTATTTTGGTTACTGAATGATTATTCTGATTTCTGCTAGTGTAGAGTATGTTGCTGACGTTATCCTGTTTCTATGAGCCTCCGGAGTTAGGTTTAGTGTTATGTTCACTTGCAGGTCTTTTCTCAAGTCGTTAGAGGCAGGTAGTTTCCCTTCAATGTATACTGTCCCTTTGGTCTCTTATCACCTGATCACTTCCTTCCTGATCCCCCCACCTGACGGTTTTCGCCCCGTACTAACAGTACCCGGAGAGATATTTTCTAGTATTTTCAGGTATTTTTCTATTTTTTTCCAGATATCAGCATTTCCTTGGCAGTCCAGAAATACGCAATCGGTTCAACTTTCCCTTTCCTCCTTTATTCTTGTTACTTTAACATAGAACGCCAGTAAGTTCATTAGGCATGAACATACAACGCTTTGAATTGGGCATCCCTTCCCTAAAGCCATATTGGTGTTTATTTTTCTCTCTAGATGTGTAACTAATCTTATCCTGGTTATTTAGTGCAGTTTGCAAGGGATACTTGCCAGTGATCATAACCTTGCTAGAGGCACGCTGAGAGCCTGAGCTGACTTTGTCAATATTAACGATGATTCGTTGTCCGGTCCAACAGCTTCAGTTTTGTCTAGTGATGCTGTAATTCCTCCGTTGTCACCACAATGTTTAAGTCTCTCATCTAGGGTTTATCTCCTCTTCTAACATTGAGAGCTGCTTGTGCTCAGATGAGAACACTCCACGGACTCTGACGTTTAAGTTTAGGTTAGATCATATAGTCAAAGGCCAGGACACAATGATCACTGGCTCCAAGTGGTATTTCATGATACAAGTTCTAAAAATCTTCCTCATTCTGTATGAAGATCAGCTCTAATAGCCTTGGTGTATCTCCACCTCTTTCTATTGTGTGTGTGTGTATGTGTGTGTGTGTGTGTGTGTGTGTATGTATGTGTGTACTCACCTATATGTACTCACCTATATGTGTCTGCAGGATCGAGCATTGACTCTTGGATCCCGCCTTTCGAGCATCAGTTGTTTACAGCAATGACTCCTATCCCATTTCCCTATCATACCTGGTTTTAAAATTATGAATAGTATTGGCTTCCACAACCTGTTCCTTAAGTGCATTCCATTTTCCCACTACTCTCACGCTAAAAGAAAACTTCCTAACATCTCTGTGACTCATCTGAGTTTCTAACTTCCATCCATGTCCCCTCGTTCTGTTACTATTCCGTGTGAACATTTCGTCTATGTCCACTCTGTCAATCCCTCTGAGTATTTTATACGTTCCTATCATGTCCCCCCTCTCCCTTCTTCTTTCTAGTGTCGTAAGGCATAGTTCCCCCAGGCGCTCCTCATACCCCATCCCTCGTAGCTCTGGGACGAGTCTCGTTGCAAACCTCTGAACCTTTTCCAGTTTCATTATGTGTTTCTTTAGATGGGGACTCCATGATGAGGCGGCATACTCTAAGACTGGCCTCACGTAGGCAGTGTAAAGAGCCCTAAATGCCTCCTTACTTAGGTTTCTGAATGATGTTCTAACTTTTGCCAGTGTAGAGTACGCTGCTGTCGTTATCCTATTTATATGTGCCTCAGGAGATAGATTAGGTGTTACGTCCACACCCAGGTCTCTTTCGCGCGTCGTCACAGGTAGGCTGTTCCCCTTCATTGTGTACTGTCCCTTTGGTCTCCTATCTCCTAGTCCCATTTCCATAACTTTACATTTGCTCGTGTTGAATTCCAGTAGCCATTTCTCTGACCATCTCTGCAACCTGTTCAGGTCCTCTTGGAGGATCCTGCAATCCTCATCTGTCACAACTCTTCTCATCAACTTTGCGTCATCCGCAAACATCGACATGTAGGACTCTACACCCGTAAACATGTCGTTAACATATACAAGAAATAGAATTGGTCCCAGCACCGATCCTTGTGGTACTCCACTTGTTACTGTTCGCCAGTCCGACTTCTCGCCCCTTACCGTAACTCTTTGGCTCCTTCCTGTTAGGTAGTTCCTTATCCATGCTAGGACCTTTCCCCCTACCCCCGCCTGCCTCTCGAGTTTGAATAGCAGTCTCATGTGCGGTACTGTATCAAAGGCTTTTTGGCAGTCCAGAAATATGCAGTCTGCCCAACCATCTCTGTCCTGTCTTATCCTCGTTATTTTATCATAGAATTCCAGAAGGTTTGTTAGGCACGATTTCCCTGTCCAGAACCCATGTTGATGCTTGTTCACAAACCTAATGTTCTCCAGGTGTGCAACCAGTCGTAGCCTAATTATTCTTTCCAGTATTTTACAGGGGATGCTTGTCAGTGATACAGGTCTATAGTTAAGTGCCTCCTCCCTATCGCCTTTCTTGAAGATCGGCACGACATTTGCCTTCTTCCAGCAACTAGGCAATTCTCCCGACATAAGTGACTCATTAAAGATCATTGCCAGAGGCACGCTGAGGGCCTGTGCTGCTTCTTTTAGTATCCACGGTGATACTTTGTCTGGCCCTACTGCTTTAGATGCATCTAGAGTTGTCAACTGTTTCATTACCTCCTCTACTGTCACCTCTATATCTGATAGTCTTTCATCTAGGGTAACCCCTTCCAACAATGGGAGCTGCTCGGGCTCGGTAGTGAATACTCCATGGAAACTGGCATTCAGTGCCTCACAGATTTCCTTGTCACTTTCAGTATATGTCCCCTCTGCCTTCCTTAGTCTTGTCACTTGGTCGTTCACCGACATTTTTCTTCTTATATGACTGTGTAGTAGCTTAGGTTGTTTTTTCGCTTTGATTGCAATATCGTTCTCATAGTCCCTTTCCGATGTCCGTCTGATGTTAATGTAATCGTTCCTAGCTCTGTTGCATCTGATCCTGTTGTCCTCTGTCCTTTGTCTTCTGTATTTCCTCCACTCCCGCCTGCTGGCCATTTTTGCTTCCTGACACTGTCTATTAAACCATGGGTTATGCTTGTGCTCGGATGAGAACACTCCACGGACTCTGACGTTTAAGTTTAGGTTAGATCATATAGTCAAAGGCCAGGACACAATGATCACTGGCTCCAAGTGGTATTTCAAGTCACACTCCAAGTGTGTGTGTGTGTGTGTGTGTGTGTGTGTGTGTGTGTGTGTGTGTGTGTGTGTGTGTGTGTGTGTGTGTGTGTATGCGCGCGCGCGAGCGTATGTGTGCGTGTGGTGTGAATTACATATAACCTATTAACATTCTGCAGATACTCAGGTCAACAAGCAATAATTGGCACGTAAGGAGCCAGTTAAGCGACCATAAACCCCAACTCGCTGGCATTAACTAGTGGGGTTAAGAGGGTCAATTCACATTCCAGTCAGCTGCTTATTAGGTGCCCTTCTCGCCATCAAGTATAATAACCCAAAAACGGAGACACGTGATAACCTCAGGAGAGGCGCGGATGACCACACTCTCAAGGGTGTCTGGGTCACCTGACACAAACACCTGACACAAACACCTGACACAAACATGCAAACAAACATGCACGCACCCTTTCTTAATAATGCAAATGTATGCGCGATTTTACAAATGAAATATTATATAGCCATTTCACTAAACTACACAAAATTTTAAAGGTGGAGCTTCGTAGCAGGTGGGTGTGGAGCAACAGGTGGGTGTGGGGCAACAGGTGGGTGTGGAGCAACAGGTGGGTGTGGAGCAACAGGTGGGTGTGGGGCAACAGGTGGGTGTGGAGCAACAGGTGGGTGTGGAGCAACAGGTGGGTGTGGGGCAACAGGTGGGTGTGGGGCAACAGGTGGGTGTGGGGCAACAGGTGGGTGTGGGGCAACAGGTAGGAGTGGAGCAACAGGTGGGTGTGGGGCAACAGGTGGGTGTGGGGCAACAGGCGGGTGTGCCAAGCCATTACAACTTTATAGCACTTTACCATTGTAGCAGCGCTTCCACACTTTAGCCTACTGCTTGGGCAGGAAATACATCAACAGCAACCTCAACCACTGACGTTACCATCAACAAAATATGCAAACAGCGTTGTCAACCATTAACATTCCAGCTGACTTGCTTACTGCACGTACAATTGCAACAGCGACCATAGCACCTCATGCTCCTGCAATTGATCCTGAACTACCTACTAATCCTGCAACACCGAATGTACATCAGCATCTCTCATTGCAGAACCTATTTATCATGCGATACAGTCTACAGAGCCTCCTGCTCCCTCAGTCCCTGATCCTCCAACCCAACCTTGAGAACCTGCTCCAGGAACGACACCTGTGGACGATCCTGAAACTTCACCATCTGCAACACCAGCCGCGCCTCCAGTGTGCGATATTACACCTGACGATCTGTAGTAGAATCCACCACATCCAGCACCTCGACGCCACGAACCCAGACACCTACAATATCAGGCCAAGAGCTACCAGCAATATTCGAGGCAGCGCGAGAACGCCTCAAGTACCCAGACTCTCCGGAGAGTAGACTACTCTTCAGCCAAAAACCCAACAACAACTCTGTGTACACTCTAAACAGGATCATCCCAGCTAAAGACATTCGTCGATTATATACTGTTGCCCCACCACATCCTGGCCTTGTCGAGCCTCGATACTACGAGTTATATCCTGAAAGTTCGTGAAAGGGAATTATAAAATAGGAGTTTAATGCAACATGCAACGGGAAAAATAATAGCATGAGACGCTGTTAACCTGTCTAATGCAATATATTCCTAGGCCTTACCATTAAAAATTAAGAGACATTACTGTTGTACGTAAACATTAAACACCGAACAACATTAATGATCGCAGAACTAATAACTTCACCCGAGTTAGCCTGAGGATCACATTCTCTCTAGTGACCTCGACGAGGACAGGAAGCCAGCGAACTGTGAAAGGTCTCCCACGTCAGTCTCATATGAAGAATGGCTCAAGGTCGCGGAATGAACAACTTGAATGTAAGCAAGGGCGGTTGTCCTCGAGACAAAGGAATGGTTGTTGATATAGAGTTCCTCGTCCAGAGGAAGTCTCTCCTCTGACTCTCACTGGGGGCAAGAGTTTCAAAGTCTTCAAGCTTTGCCGGATGATAACTGACACAAGGTAACTAGCCCATTAGCCACACATCCCCAGAAAGCATCAAGGACAAACTCAATTTACAGCTTAATAACCTCCTCAGGATCAATGGAGGCCAATTGTTCCCTGTCAAGTATACTACAAATAGTAAAAGAATCATTTGAACAAAAATATACAATGGTTAAAATATATATATATATATATTTTAAGCGTATTACAAACATGGTTCTCTTTCCACAAGGTCACCAATGCTCATAGCGTTTAACTGGGCATATTATAAATCTAACTCACACCCAGGGATGCCTCGCCAATACTTCTACTTTTCAAATCTCTTGTGCTTTCTGCCTTGAAAAATTACATCTCGGTGCCAACTTTTCCTTCTCAGAGGAGGAGAGAGATTTGGAATATAAGGCATAAAGAGACGATATACGGTAAACGTAAAGGACCTATACCAACTGAGACCTTCTCAAAAGTACTCATAATCAGGAAAGTAGGCAAGAGAAATATCACTTATTATTTAAATGAAAGGTACTCTCTGGTCAGGTCTCAAATGCCACAACACCCTCCCCACCCTAAAAAATAATAATAAACAATATACTGAACCGAAGATTTGGTAGGAAATGCAGAATAGACACAGTGGAAAAAAGTAGTGCCACTGTCAAAATCACAGAGCACTATAAACATAAGAGAGAAGGTAACTCAACCTCCCTCACCAAGTAGAGGAAATATTGACAAAAGAAAAAATTGAAATTTAGAGATGAAATTTAGGAAGTTCTTGCAAGAAATGAATCATTTGGAGCAACAATGGACACGTGGGCTTGATAGCAACAGTCTTAATTATTATGTTAGCCTGCATGATGTACCACTAGAAAGTACCTATATGTTGTGGTGGACCACCAGAAAGTACCTGTATGTAGTGATGGATCCGCAGAATGTATCAATATGTAGTGATGAGCCACTAGAAAGTACAAATATGTAGTGGTGGACCACTAGAAAGTACCAACATGTAGTGATGAACCAATAGAAAGTACCAATATGTAGTAGTGAACCACCAGGAGCCAATATGTAGTGGTGGGCCAATGGAAAGTACCAATATGTAGTTGTGAACCACCAGGTGCCAATATGTAGTAATGGACCACCAGAAAGCTCCAATATGTAGTGATGGACCACCAGAAAGTACTAATATATAGTGGTGGACCACTAGAAAGAAGCTATATGTAGTGATGGACCACTAGACAGTACCAATATGTAGTGATGGACAGTCAGGTGCCAATATGTAGTGATGGACTACCAGACAGTACCAATATGTAGCGGTGGACTACCAGAAAGCACAAAATATATAGTTGTGGACCACCAGAGAGTACAAATATGTAGTGATGGACCACTAGCCAGTTACAATATGTAGTGATGGACCACTAGCCAGTTACAATATGTAGTGATGGACCACTAGCCAGTTTACAATATGTAGTGATGGACCACTAGCCAGTTTACAATATGTAGTGATGGAGCATCCAGGTGCCAATTATGTAGTGATGAGTCAACAGAAAAGTGGTCTCCGTCTCAGCATGATTCAGAATTTGGATGAAGGAGAGCATATGTCTTGAAAATCACCGATTATGTTGCGATATCTCTCCCATATTCACTCACTAGCACCATTACGTTTTCCTACACGTCACTGTCGTTGGTAATAAATAGTAAATAAAAGTACTGTTGGGTGTCTTTTCTCATAGGATAAAGGAGACGTCTGAAAGACTCACGACGGGAAGAGGACAACTTCAGGGGGCAAAGCGCACAAACCCATTACGATCTATATGACACTGGGAAGGGGTCAGGATAATGACTTGGGATGGGACGGAGGGGGAAAGGAATGGTGCCCCAAAACTTGGACGGTCTGGGGATTGAACCCGACTTGCATGAACGAACCCGTCGCTCTACCGTCCAGCCCCAAGTGGGAGAGACATTTGCGGTTGTTGGTTGCACAGACAGCCGGTAAGTGAGACGGGGAAGTAAGTAATTATAGTATTATTTATCAAAGAAGGCACCAAGTGAGACGGGAAATAAAATGGTTATTGTAGTGTTGTAGTATTGACGTATTGGTTGTATTGTGTTGTAGACTATTACCCGGGATCGAGGACTTGGCTATCTGCAGACTCTGCCCTGTGGTGGGCCAAGAAGGTGGTACGATGGTGTGGCCGCGCTTGACCCAGCAGCCCACCATACAAAGATTACATTTCGGGCCACCAAAAATTCAGCAGCCACCACTGCATCAGCCCAGCCATCCTCTGCCATAAGTGGCGGTGAGAGGTAGCGCCATAGCTTGGCTCGGAGCGTCAGTCCTGAGTTAGTAAGCTGGGTGTAGCTGCACCCATTGGGCGTGCAGGGGGCGCCACAGCTTTCGTGCTGTGCATTTGATAGTTCCAGGCGTGCTAACGAGATAAATTACACAGTTTAAAGTGGGAGGAAGGAGAAGAGGAGAGAGAGGAGAGAGAGAGGAGAGAGAGAGAGAGAGAGGAGAGAGAGAGGAGAGAGAGAGGAGAGAGAGAGAAGATAGAGAGAGAGAGAATAGTGAGAGTGA
>WNGS01163555.1:7236367-7246507 GCA_020271785.1 Procambarus virginalis
TATATATGAATGAAAACTCACACCCCAGAAGTGACTCGAACCCATACTCCCAGGAGCAACGCAACTGGTATGTACAAGACGCCTTAAACCACTTGACCATCACGACCGGACATAATGAGGATCGATGGTCAAGTGTTTAAGGCGTCTTGTACATACCAGTTGCGTTGCTCCTGGGGGGTATGGGTTCGAGTCACTTCTGGGTGTGAGTTTTCATTCGCATATAGTCCTGGGGACCATTCAGGCTTGTTCGCATATATTATATATATATATATATAATATATATATATATATATATAATATATATATATATATATATAATATATTTATACAATATACAGTAGGTCCAACTGTGAAAAGAATATTTATCATGATTTGTAAGAATCTGAAATCATGCAACCAATTAATGTACAAAGTCAAGCTATTTGGATATTAAGATTTGTATCAAGATGATCTTGTAATAAAAGTATATTCTTCAGTTTATAACATTGTCTTGCCCCTACGAGACCTTTTCTTGTATTATACAGTGCAGCTCTGGGCACCGAAGAACGTGAATTATCATGAAATTTAGAGGAGCTTGAAATTTTAAGGAAAGTTCTTGAAAATATACGGGAAAAGGCTATTGACAGTATACCCCCAAAAAAGTTGACTTTTTCTTCCAAAGATCAGCTAGGAAGATCCCAGTGGGATATCCTCACATTAACTGCTCAAATGGACGAGGCGCGTTAATAATTTCTAGGCGAAATATCTACTATTAGTCGACTCTTTAAGTTGGTATTGTTTTAGCAATCGCGCTCCTCACTACCACACGTCGGGCTCCTCACTACCACACGTCGGGCTCCTCACTACCACACGTCGGGCTCCTCACTACCACACGTCGGGCTCCTCACTACCACACGTCGGGCTCCTCACTACCACACGTCGGGCTCCTCACTACCACACGTCGGGCTCCTCACTACCACACGTCGGGCTCCTCACTACCACACGTCGGGCTCCTCACTACCACACGTCGGGCTCCTCACTACCACACGTCGGGCTCCTCACTACCACATGTCGGGCTCCTCACTACCACACGTCGGGCTCCTCACTACCACACGTCGGGCTCCTCACTACCACACGTCGGGCTCCTCACTACCACACGTCGGGCTCCTCACTACCACACGTCGGGCTCCTCACTACCACACGTCGGGCTCCTCACTACCACACGTCGGGCTCCTCACTACCACACGTCGGGCTCCTCACTACCACACGTCGGGCTCCTCACTACCACACGTCGGGCTCCTCACTACCACACGTCGGGCTCCTCACTACCACACGTCGGGCTCCTCACTACCACACGTCGGGCTCCTCACTACCACACGTCGGGCTCCTCACTACCACACGTCGGGCTCCTCACTACCACACGTCGGGCTCCTCACTACCACACGTCGGGCTCCTCACTACCACACGTCGGGCTCCTCACTACCACACGTCGGGCTCCTCACTACCACACGTCGGGCTCCTCACTACCACACGTCGGGCTCCTCACTACCACACGTCGGGCTCCTCACTACCACACGTCGGGCTCCTCACTACCACACGTCGGGCTCCTCACTACCACACGTCGGGCTCCTCACTACCACACGTCGGGCTCCTCACTACCACACGTCGGGCTCCTCACTACCACACGTCGGGCTCCTCACTACCACACGTCGGGCTCCTCACTACCACACGTCGGGCTCCTCACTACCACACGTCGGGCTCCTCACTACCACACGTCGGGCTCCTCACTACCACACGTCGGGCTCCTCACTACCACACGTCGGGCTCCTCACTACCACACGTCGGGCTCCTCACTACCACACGTCGGGCTCCTCACTACCACACGTCGGGCTCCTCACTACCACACGTCGGGCTCCTCACTACCACACGTCGCGCTCCTCACTACCACACGTCGCGCTCCTCACTACCACACGTCGGGCTCCTCACTACCACACGTCGGGCTCCTCACTACCACACGTCGGGCTCCTCACTACCACACGTCGGGCTCCTCACTACCACACGTCGGGCTCCTCACTACCACACGTCGGGCTCCTCACTACCACACGTCGGGCTCCTCACTACCACACGTCGGGCTCCTCACTACCACACGTCGGGCTCCTCACTACCACACGTCGGGCTCCTCACTACCACACGTCGGGCTCCTCACTACCACACGTCGGGCTCCTCACTACCACACGTCGGGCTCCTCACTACCACACGTCGGGCTCCTCACTACCACACGTCGGGCTCCTCACTACCACACGTCGGGCTCCTCACTACCACACGTCGGGCTCCTCACTACCACACGTCGGGCTCCTCACTACCACACGTCGGGCTCCTCACTACCACACGTCGGGCTCCTCACTACCACACGTCGGGCTCCTCACTACCACACGTCGGGCTCCTCACTACCACACGTCGGGCTCCTCACTACCACACGTCGGGCTCCTCACTACCACACGTCGGGCTCCTCACTACCACACGTCGGGCTCCTCACTACCACATGTCGGGCTCCTCACTACCACACGTCGGGCTCCTCACTACCACATGTCGGGCTCCTCACTACCACACGTCGGGCTCCTCACTACCACACGTCGGGCTCCTCACTACCACACGTCGGGCTCCTCACTACCACATGTCGGGCTCCTCACTACCACACGTCGGGCTCCTCACTAGGACAAAGAACAGTTTCGTTCAAGGCCCAAAAGTGTCCACACACTGTTTATGCACATCAAAAGTACACTGAAGTTTCGGGCAAGTATTTGTATATTTCTTGGCGTTCGTTATGTAGGTACTGAGTGTCGGACCACCGATATACGGAGCGTATAAGGTTAGTAGTTTGTTCGGGTTAGAAACTTACGTTAGTAGGTAGTGGGTTTTGGAAGGGGGAGGGAGGGTACACGGTTGAGGTGGGGGTGAATCGGGAGTTAGTAGAGGATGGGGGGGGGTTGGATTTATGGGGAAGGGGGTGGTTTTTAGGTGCGGGTGGGGAGGGGTGTATGTGCGCACTCAAACGCAGATGGTGAGAGGTTTGTTCTGCTCCTGAGTTTGTGGAGTTTCTCCCTTCACTCTAATCGTGTGTGTGTGTAATTTCCAGGGACCCTGTGTGAGGTCTCACCCCGCCATAAACATTGGGCTAGTGTGTTTTGCCTCTATATTTTTACACCTCATCCTTATGTAAGTTTCATTACCAATAGCAGTCTCTCCTTTACTCTCTCTTCCTTTTCTGTTTCCTCTTCTATATCTTGCTTCTTTGTTTCCTCTTCTATATCTTCCTTCTGAAATCTTTGAACATTTAGCAAAATAAGAAAAAAACGTATATTTTCTTAATTACCTCCTCCGAATAAGCCCTCACTAGCACCTTAAACTGTTGATCGTGCGCCGCCTACGTTTCATTTTCTCTTACACATTTTCCTCAACTCAAATCCTCGGGCAGGTGTGCCCTGTGCGTCGCCTCCCTCCCTCCCTCCCTGCCGCTGGTCTTGACATTACTTGACCGTGATGCAGTCCGTCACACGCCCCTGACACATTTGGCCGGGTTCCCTGTAAGTGTGGATGACTCGCCTCAAGGCCCGTGTTGGTGTGCAGGACGCCCTCGGCAAACAGCAGTGACTCTCCGAGTCTCCAGGGTTAAGCTTACTGGCAATTACGTGTAATGCTGCCCATTTCCAATGACTAGTCATGAAATCTTTCAATTCTGCCAATCATGTTTTTCGTATTTTCTCTCTGGCCAATTATGAAGCGGTGTAATATATATATATATATATATATATATATATATATATATATATATATATATATAAAGTTTGTGAGGGTACCACCTCTGGTGCCAATGTGGGGACCCATAGCCTCGGAGAAGAAAATAAAACGTATTCAGAGGAGACCTTGTGGTTTCTCACTGAACATTAATATATATATATTATATATATATATATATATATATATATATATATATATATATATATATATATATATAGTCCTAAGCTTATATTTAGATTATATAATGTTCGCTACTTTTCAATCAACAAAGGTTGAATGTTATTCAACGACAAACTATTTGTCATATTTCAAAGAATAATAAATTTACATCTAGTAATTATCTGAGAAATATCCCAGTCATTAAGATGGATGGTAACTCTTACATGGATAAACACTGCATTTCAATCCTGACTTGTACTTTTGCTGTATTTAAATGTTTTTATTCTATGGTTTAAGTTGGCACCAAGTTACCCAACAAACTGGCAAAAGGATTTAGCACATTTCTATTATTTTGTGCAGTGTTAATACTAAGTTTGTATTCAACATACTAAGATTTCCAAATGCAACATTTAATATTTAAAAATATGAAGAAGTTCATTAAAGTTGTCTGGAAAAGAGTAAGCTTTACGTGTTCTTTATTATGTATTCATGTTTATTTCAAATTGTATAAAGAATTTCTAGCAATTTGGAAAGATATATTAATAAATGTCCAAGAATATCTTAAGCTGAAGGTAAAATATACTATAACAAAGAACGTCTTTTTGTCCAAAGTTGAAAGCCAGACGCATAAGGCTAAACTCATCCTAATTTGCAGGGAGCATAGTCTAGGGTACGGGCCGGACATAGGCTGGTCGGAGTAGAAATGTTTTATGAAATACTATTTATACTCAACCCCCCCATACTCAACCCCCCCCCCCCGCAACATTTTTTTTCATGTAGTCAAGTATGAAATATTTCGCATGGTTCCCCCTAGAGAAAACCTCCAGGTGAATTATACAACAGGTGGTACACAGTTATCACACAGGTGGTACACAGTTATCACACAGGTGGTACACAGTTATCACACAGGTGGTACACAGTTATCACACAGGTGGTACACAGTTATCACACAGGTGGTACACAGTTATCACACAGATGGTACACAGTTATCACACAGGTGGTACACAGTTATCACACAGGTGGTACATAGTTATCACACAGATGGTACACAGTTATCACACAGGTGGTACACAGTTATCACACAGGTGGTACACAGTTATCACACAGGTGGTACACAGTTATCACACAGGTGGTACACAGTTATCACACAGGTGGTACACAGTTATCACACAGGTGGTACACAGTTATCACACAGGTGGTACACAGTTATCACACAGGTGGTACACAGTTATCACACAGATGGTACACAGTTATCACACAGGTGGTACACAGTTATCACACAGATGGTACACAGTTATCACACAGGTGGTACACAGTTATCACACAGGTGGTACACAGTTATCACACAGGTGGTACACAGTTATCACACAGATGGTACACAGTTATCACACAGATGGTACACAGTTATCACACAGGTGGTACACAGTTATCACACAGGTGGTACACAGTTATCACACAGGTGGTACACAGTTATCACACAGGTGGTACACAGTTATCACACAGGTGGTACACAGTTATCACACAGATGGTACACAATTATCACACAGATGGTACACAGTTATCACACAGGTGGTACACAATTATCACACAGATGGTACACAGTTATCACACAGGTGGTACACAATTATCACACAGATGGTACACAGTTATCACATAATGATCGTAATAATTGATTTTCCGATACCTTCACAGCTGTTTCAGTACTTCGTAATACATTTTCTGAGAAGAGGGGAGAAGAGTAAAGCAAGAGGGGGGGGGGTGGGAGGGACAAGGGAAGAAGAGGGGGGAACCTAGGGGATGGGGTCAAGATGGTGACAAGTAGGGAAGAGGGTGGAAAGAGACCCGGGTGCAGCTGGGTACCCCCTTCTATATAAATGGAAATGTCTGCTGTCTGAGGTTAGAGTGGGGAAGGGGAGAGGGGGGAAGGGAGATGAGGTGAAGGGAAGTGTGGGGAGGAAAATGGGAGAGATGAGAGGGAAGAGGAGGAGGTGTAGAGGGGATGGGGCAGGAAAGAGAGGAAGGGGGAGGTGGAAAGGGGATGGGGCAGGAGAGAGGGGGGAAGAGGGAAGGAGGGAAATAGTGGGAGAAATTAAAAGAGGGGAGGAATGGGGAGTGGGGGGTATACACAGGCTGTCCGAGTACCGCCGGGTACTCCTCGAAGTATGTGTACTCACCAATTTGTACTCGCCTATTTGTGCCTGCAGGATCGCGTATTAGATCTTGGATCCCGCTTTTCTAGCCGCTGGTTGTCTAATACAATGATTCCAGCCCTATTTCCTTATCATACCTGCTGTTAAAGTTATGAATGGAGTTAGCCTCTACAACCTGCTCCTTTAGGTCATTCCATTTACTTACTGCCCTTACGCTAAAACAGGCATTTTTGGAGACCCAACAGGGGGGAAAGTGGGGTCTCTCCAATGGTGGACAATGCGGCTAAGCAGGAAGCTGCATCCTGAAAAGGAGTAACGACGACACGTGTACCAAAACGGTCGGGGTTAAAAGTAACAGAGGCATCCACCGAATCAACGAAGTGTTTATGGAGGAAGAAATCGCCAGGACAACAAGGCGTGGAACGTATTAGCATTGGAAGGAATTGTGCGAGTGCGTCTGTGGGTGGGGGGGGGGGAGGGGAGGCGCCGAGCACCTCCAGTGAGAGGTGGATATAAGGCGCAGTTGTCACAATGAGAGAAGTAGCCACTCCAGGTGATGAGGTGGACACAACTGGGGGCTTGGGGCTCAACCCTATCACAGAGGAGAGAGAGGGGAGTAGAGGGGAGTAGTCGGGAGGGTCAAAAGAGTAGTTTGGTCTGGGCCCAATGTAGCGGGGGCTACAGAGCCCGGTCGTCCAACAAAATCCGACTCGGGCCTGGTCGCCCATTTCACGAGCCTGGGAAGTTATAAGAGGATAATTCACCAGCATAGAAACGAGTAGGTAATTATTTCATTCATGAATAAGCCCACATAGCCACCATAGAGCCACAATTATAGGATAGGGCACACAATTATAGGATAAGTCGGCGGAAAATGACAATTAGAAAGGAGAAGAGAGGGGAAGAAAAATGAGAGATAAGGAAGAGGAAATAGCTTCCAACACAATTAGTGAAGATTGCAGCAGGAGCATAAGGCTTCAAAAGGACAGAGAACTGTCCCTTGGAGCATCACACCCTGGCAGCCGTCCACCAAGCCCCCCTCACGACGACAACGATCTGGAAAGGGATGGGGAACAAACAACAAAACTTCTCCTGATACAGCTATGTATTCAGTAATGTTACCTCGATATAGAATGCTTTATTGCTAAATAACAAAATTTTAGTTCTAAAACCAACGCGATTTTTCACACTAAACTGAGACTAACGCGAGATATTTCAAGGGTAAAAAAAAAGTAGGAATGATCACAAAGGATTATCTATTTCGGCTGGAAGATGCTAATTGTAATATCGCAAGAGAGGAGGTTATCATCTTGTGAGAGGCGTGCTTTGGTACCTTGCTAGTTGTTGCTAAGTGCTGACCAAGGCTAATGGATTACCTTTCTCTTAGCACAGATGGCATTAAAGATATTGTCTAAAAATAATTTGAGTTTCATATGTACTGATCTATTTGAATCTACTTATTTCTGCCTGCAGGATCGAGCATTAGCTCTTGGACCTCGGCTTTCTAGCCGCTGGTTGTCTAATGCAATTACTCCTTATCTATTTCTGTGTCATATTTTACAAATCATGCACAAAGCTTTCTTCCACAACCAGTTCCTTTAGCTCAGTCCATTTTTCCACTACTCTTACGCTAAAAGAACTTCAAAATCTATATGACTCAATTGAGTCTCCGGTTTCCACCAATGGTCTCTTGTTCTGTTGGTATTCATTGCAAAGATTTCCTCTTTTGGTCAGGTTTAGTTCCTTCAGTTTCTCTCTTCATATCCCTCCTTCGTAATTCTCGGACGAGCCATGTTGCAAACTTCTGAACCTTGTCGAGTTTTCTTGTTTTTTTTTTTTAATGCGGGGCTCCATGATGGGGTGGCATACTCTAAACTGGTCTCATGTAGGCGGTGTACAACTATCTAAATGCCTCCTTATTTTGGTTACTGAATGATTATTCTGATTTCTGCTAGTGTAGAGTATGTTGCTGACGTTATCCTGTTTCTATGAGCCTCCGGAGTTAGGTTTAGTGTTATGTTCACTTGCAGGTCTTTTCTCAAGTCGTTAGAGGCAGGTAGTTTCCCTTCATGTGATACTGTCCCTTTGGTCTCCTATCACCTGATCACTTCCTTCCTGATCCCCCCACCTGACGGTTTTCGCCCCGTACTAACAGTACCCGGAGAGATATTTTCTAGTATTTTCAGGTATTTTTCTATTTTTTTCCAGATATCGCATTTCTTGGCAGTCCAGAAATACGCAATCGGTTCAACTTTCCCTTTCCCCTTTATTCTTGTTACTTTAACATAGAACGCCAGTAAGTTCATTAGGCATGAACATACAACGCTTTGAATTGGGCATCCCTTCCCTAAAGCCATATTGGTGGTTTATTTTCTCTCTAGATGTGTAACTAATCTTCCTGGTTATTTAGTGCAGTTTGCAAGGATACTTGCCAGTGATCATATCCTTGCTAGAGGCACGCTGAGAGCCTGAGCTGACTTTGTCAATATTAACGATGATTCGTTGTCCGGTCCAACAGCTTCAGTTTTGTCTAGATGATGCTGTAATTCCTCCGTTGTCACCACAATGTTTAAGTTTCTCATCTAGGGTTTATCTCCTCTTCTAACATTGAGAGCTGCTTGTGCTCAGATGAGAACACTCCACGGACTCTGACGTTTAAGTTTAGTTTAGATCATATAGTCAAAGGCCAGGACACATGATCACTGGCTCCAGTGGTATTTCATGATACAAGTTCTAAAAATCTTCCTCATTCTGTATGAAGATCAGCTCTAATAGCCTTGGTGTATCTCCACCTCTTTCTGTTGTGTGTGTGGTATGTATGTGTGTGTGTGTGTGTGTGTGTGTGTGTGTGTGGTACTCACCTATATGTACTCACCTATATGTGTCTGCAGGATCGAGCATTGACTCTTGGATCCCGCCTTCGAGCATCAGTTGTTTACAGCAATGACTCCTATCCCTTTCCCTATCATACCTGGTTTTAAAATTATAATAGTATTGGCTTCCACACCTGTTCCTTAAGTGCATTCCATTTTCCCACTACTCTCACGCTAAAAAAAACTTCTAACATCTCTGTGACTCATCTGAGTTTCTAACTTCCATCCATGTCCCCTCGTTCTGTTACTATTCGTGTGAACATTTCGTCTATGTCCACTCTGTCAATCCCTCTGAGTATTTTATACGTTCCTATCATGTCCCCCCCTCCCTTCTTCTTTCTAGTGTCGTAAGGCATAGTTCCCCCAGGCGCTCCTCATACCCATCCCTCGTAGCTCTGGGACGAGTCTCGTTGCAACCTCTGAACCTTTTCCAGTTTCATTATGTGTTCTTTAGATGGGGCTCCATGATGAGGCCATACTCTAAGACTGGCCTCACGTAGGCATGTAAAGAGCCCTAAATGCCTCCTTACTTAGGTTTCTGAATGAGTTCTAACTTTTGCCAGTGTAGAGTACGCTGCTGTCGTTATCCTATTTATATGTGCCAGGAGATAGATTAGGTGTTACGTCCACACCAGGTCTCTTTCGCGCGTCGTCACAGTAGGCTGTTCCCCTTCATTGTGTACTGTCCCTTTGTCTCCTATCTCCTAGTCCCATTTCCATAACTTTACATTTGCTCGTGTTGAATTCCAGTAGCCATTTCTCTGACCATCTCTGCAACCTGTTCAGGTCCTCTTGGAGGATCCTGCAATCCTCACTGTCACAACTCTTCTCATCACTTTGCGTCATCCGCAAACATCGACATGTAGGACTCTACACCCGTAAACAGTCGTTAACATATACAAGAAATAGAATTGTCCCAGCACCGATCCTTGTGGTACTCCACTTTGTTACTGTTCGCCAGTCCGACTTCTCGCCCCTTACCGTACTCTTTGCTCCTTCCTGTTAGGTAGTCCTTATCCTTTATTATCCATGCCCACAGGAAATTTCACATTTTCCTACCCACCGCCAATTGTGTCATATTCTGACCGCGTGGCAATAGCAGTCTCCCCTTTATGGCCACCGGTACTGGATCAAAAGGCCTTCTTGCGCAGTCAAGAAATATGACAGTCTGCCCACACAAC
>WNGS01163555.1:7295795-7307180 GCA_020271785.1 Procambarus virginalis
CCGTCTCTGTAGAAACAAAAGCCGGCTCGACTCCTCCCATATTCATGAAGAGATCTTGTTAGCATGGGAGTGAAAGTGGCCGGACTGGCTGGCTGGCTCACGTCCTCACCTGCCTCAGTGTGGCATTGCTTGTTTGCACCCGTGAGCAATGCTCATGCTGTACCAGTGAGCAATGCTCATGCTGTACCAGTGAGCAATGCTCATGCTGTACCAGTGCTCTCAACCCCACCTTTCTAACTGATCCAGGCTCGATTTTTAAACATGTGAACACTTTGTGTGGCCTTGCTTAATGAGTTACACATGTCTTGTTTTATTTCTCAAAATTGACAAAGTGAGAAAAGACTGTAGTTAAGATGACCTTAGCCAGTCTTGATCGGATCTGAGAATTAACGAAACTTTATACAATCATCCCCCGGCCAATCAGACGCCGTTTATGTTCATCATTTGTATATTCTCCGTTATATATGCAAGTTCCTGAACACAGGGATTTGAGAACGATGCGCCCTATCTCGGATGAGGTCTCACGCGCACTGTAACGTTTAGGAAGACGAATGCTATTCATACCATTAAATACTGAGTCAATAATAGGATCTAACCCGCTTCCTTAGACGTCACATTGTAAACTATTGTAGATTTGTCAATAGAGCATAAATCAAATTCTATTAACTTGCCTATAGCTATAACTGCAGGCATGTTCGGGGAATTCACCCCCCCCCAGAGATTTCTCATAGCCATGATGCTCCCAGATGCTCTTCACTAACCTGTAACACCAGCTGAAGTCCTAACCCGCCAAACACAGGACGAAACTACGACGTTGCTACAACTTTCGAACAAGGTATAACACCTAACAATTGTAACAACCAATATAGCACGTTGTAACAACGTTCTAGTACGTCATAAAACGTTATAACAAGATGTAACAAGTTTATTACAAGTTGTAACAAGGGAAACATAGGGACCACTACGTTGTGCATTTGCAGGGAAGGCCTTCCTAACCTTAGGTTGGTTATAAGACATAAACCAAACATGCCACAGCCCCAAGAAATTGAAATTGAAATAAATTTATTGAGGTAAAATACACACATGGGATGAGGTAGTTCAAGCTATTCTCACCCCGTTCAGTACATCGTGTTAATACATACATAGACACACATCACAAACAATAAACATATTACTGAACATTCTGAGAGATAAACATATACAGGCGATGAGTCACAATAACGTGGCTAAAGTATGTTGACCGGACCACACACTAGAAGGTGAAGGGACGACGACGTTTCGGTCCGTCCTGGACCATTCTCAAGTCGATTCGTCGTCGTCCCTTCACCTTCTAGTGTGTGGTCCGGTCAACAGATAAACATATACATTTCCTATCCCAAGACATCAAGCAGGTCCTAAGATATCAGGCAGGTCCCAAGACATCAGGCAGGTCCCAAGACATCAGGCAGGTCCCAAGACATCAGGCAGGTCCCAAGACATCAGGCAGGTCCCAAGACATCAGGCAGGTCCCAAGACATCAGGCAGGTCCCAAGACATCAGGCAGGTCCCAAGACATCAAGCAGGTCCTAAGACATCAGGCAGGTCCCAAGACATCAAGCAGGTCCTAAGATATCAGGCAGGTCCCAAGACATCAAGCAGGTCCTAAGATATCAGGCAGGTCCAAGACATCAGGCAGGTCCCAAGACATCAGGCAAGTCCTAAGATATCAGGCAGGTCCCAAGACATCAGGCAGGTCCCAAGACATCAGGCAAGTCCTAAGATATCAGGCAGGTCCCAAGACATCAGGCAGGTCCTAAGACATCAGGCAGGTCCTAAGACATCAGGCAGGTCCTAAGACATCAGGCAGGTCCCAAGACATCAGGCAGGTCCCAAGACATCAGGCAGGTCCCAAGACATCAGGCAGGTCCCAAGACATCAGGCAGGTCCCAAGACATCAGGCAGGTCCCAAGACATCAGGCAGGTCCCAAGACATCAGGCAGGTCCTAAGATATCAAGCAGCATATACCCGCTGCTCAGTTTAATTACTCCCTAAGCTAACCATCCACCAAAGTTATATTAACGAAAATTAACAAGTAGTCAATTAAAATTAACAAGTAATCTGCTATGACGATATTTAAATACTGTATAATAATCAATCAATCTTCCTCTCGTCTGTTTTAGTGGGTGAAAGTAATGATAATATTGGGTGTATTATTATTATTCTGTTGAAGTTATGTGCCTGGTAATACAAGGTGTCTCTATTCACGACATTTTACTTTCATAAACTCGCAATTTTTGGTAAACACACACAGACCTTGCAGTAGACTCGAGCCCACATATATATATATATATTTTCGTAAGTTAACATTTATGGGTTGCTTCTTGAGGACCTTGTACGGCAGGTAATTTTAATTTTTTTTAACTTTTAGCTCTTTTATAACTATTAAATCTTGTTTGGTGCCTCTTGTACAATGATGTGAATCATTATCTGAAATGTGCACTCATTCGCAGCGCATATATTAACTACGGCGTTTTGGGTACCCATACTTACATTCACACCCATACCCACACTCTCATGCACCCCTTTCTCGGGATTTGATAAGCGTCTAACTTAGGTGGTCTTTATTTAGAAGAGTACGAAGCTGGGAACCTACTTAATCTATCGATTAAATAATGCAAGTTAGTATATAGTAATATAATATTATGCGAGTAATATAACTCACACGAGACAGTCTTGTATGTTTCCAGGCTTTGGTTCAAATCCCCGAGGACTCGAACTCGTGTAAGCAACTATCATTCAGTTTAAGTAATAATATTATCTAAACATTGCAGTCATATATCAATTACACTACACTCGCATCTCGGTCATTACCTTTCGAAAATTCTCGTCAGAGCGACTGAGAGAGATTACACGAGTAGAATGCAACAGGCATTTCCTCTCTGGGTCGCACCACTGAGAGGAACCACCACCACTGAGAGTAACCACGACCAGGAAACTTTATATATTCACATTTATCATAAACCCTGTTTTTTGTTTTATTATTTAGTACGTTACAGAACTTTTGCCGACTTTTGTGAGATTCAGTTCTCCATTATGAATTGGAGTAAACGTGGGCGTCGTGAATATATTCAAAGATTAACGTAATTCTATTTTGTTTCATAGACCCATTTTTTGTGTTTATTATGTTGCCTTTTTTTATTTGCTCTCATTGTCAACTTTTAGTTGCTGTCATTGATGGAATATGGGGTCTTGAAGTGTCTTATTTGTGTACTCGATGAGTTCTGGTTGAGTAATCGAGGGGGGTACTCAACTACCTCACCATCTCATGACACTCATTTTTGACCGTCTATGACTACTCTACCTCCTCTCCCCCACCCCCCACCAATCCCCCTCCATCTACTCGTCTCTTCTCAGCTCATCTTTATTCCACTAATCTTCAGTTTTTTCCTTGTGCCCCTCTTACATTATTGTTTATCTCTCTCTGTGCTTGCCTAACTCTCCCCTTTCTCTCTTCTGGCTTGATACTATCCTTACCTACCGGTAAGTTAGGCTGCCTTTTCCATGACTTTTCCTTAGTCGTACATGGTCCTGTGAAACATAAGGTCGTGTGGGACCCCAGGTCCTGTGGGACCCCAGGTCGTGTGGGACCCCAGGTCGTGTGGGACCCCAGGTCGTGTGGGACCCCAGGTCGTGTGGGACCCCAGGTCGTGTGGGACCCCAGGTCGTGGGGACCCCAGGTCGTGTGGGACCCCAGGTCGTGTGGGCCCCAGGTAGTGTGGGCCCCAGGTCGTGTGGGACCCAGTGTCGTGTGGGACCCCAGGTCCTGTGGGACCCCAGGTCGTGTGGGACCCCAGGTCGTGTGGGACCCCAGTCCTGTGAGACTATTGGGTGTCCCTCGAGGGGGGGGGGGGAAGCCATCACCCGGGCTAGCTTTATTTACAGGCTTTATTTACAACAATTACGTTATTTTTTTGTTAATATTATTTAATAGCTATCTAGGTGTTATAATTTTTAGTATTGGTGAAGGAGAGGCGGCAATTAATTAGAAAGTTGTTCGTTCTAAGTGGTGATTATCTGTTTACCGATTAATCACTATTTGATTAATATTCGATGTATGATTTCTCTCTATTTCTTTTAAATCAATCTTATTCCTACTTTCTCTCCATTTCTCATATATTTCCTCACTTCATTTTATCGATTGTTGCTGGTGCGTCTTTGTATCACTGGTTTCTCTTCCCTTCCTTCTCTGTGGCTCTTCACACCTCCTCCAGTCCGCATCACTCCTCCTCCTTTCTCTTTCACTGTGCCCCTTCACCCCTTTCCCCCGCCTCTCCTCACACCCATTACCATCGTCATGCGGAATAAGGTCAAGCAATGCGACATGCGGCTTGTTCTAGTCACGATCCCGTCTTCATAAAACGTGTGTGTGTGTGTGTGTGTGTGTGTGTGTGTGTGTGTGTGTGTGTGGGTGTGTGTGTGTGCGCGTGCGTGTGTGTGTGTGTGTGTGTGTGTGTGTGTACGTATACTCACCTATTTGTGTCTGCTGGATCGAGATTGGTCTCTTGGATCCCGCCTTTCGAGCCAACGGTGTTTTACAGCAATGACTCCACTAATATTTCCCTAACATACCTAGTTTAAAAATTTATGAATAGAATTTGCTTCCACCACCTGCTCCTTAAGCGCATTCCATTTTTCCACTACTCTCACGCTAAAAGAAAACTTCCTAACATCTCTGTGACTCATTTGAGTTTCCAGCTTCCACCCATGTCCCCTCGTATAACGCTTTGAAACTACTGACGGTTTTGGGCTCTACCACCTTCTCACTTAGCTTGTTCCAACCGTCTACCACTCTGTAAAAGAAAACTTTCTAACATTTTTTTTCGGCACATTTGTTTCCTTAGCTTGAATCTGTGTCGTCTTGTTCGTAAAGTTGCTGATTTCAGGATGTCTCCGGTTTTTGTCAGTTTGGACTTTTTCTGTTATTATTTTATTATTTGTCTGAGCGAGTGTATGTGTGTGTGCGCGCGCGCGCTCAGAATGAGCACTCGGCATCAACAAACTCATCAAGTCGCCACTTGATTCGAAATCATATATTTAATAGATGGATATACCCGCCGGTGTCTGGGACGGCTCGGTCTCTCTCTCTCTCTCTCTCTCTCTCTCTCTCTCTCTCTCTCTCTCTCTCTCTCTCTTCTCTCTCTCTCTTGTTTGTCTGTGTCTTTTGTTTTTTGTCTTAACCACTAGAGATAGATATTTCATAGATATTTCATGGAATCACCTCACTTTGTGGACCACGTGAACAACACAAGTACGAACAAGCTTGAATGGTCCCCTTGAATGATTTAGTGGTTAAGGTACCAGGTACGCCAAGATGCATAGTGCTCCTGGCTGTCTGGGTTCGAATCCTTCTGGGTTGCGGAGTTTCAGTTGCATATTGGCTGGGGACCATTCAAGCTTGTTCGCGCACGCACGCACGCACGCACGCACGCGCGCGCGCACACAACACCACACACACACATATATATATTATATATATATATATATATATATATATATATATATATATATATATATATATATATATTATTATATATAATATATGTGTGTGTGTGGTGGAGGCTGACTCCATACACAGTTTCAAGTGTAGATATGATAGAGCCCATTAGGCTCAGGAAACTGTACACCTGTTGATTGACGGTTGAGAGGCGGGACCAAAGAGCCAGAGCTCAACCCCGCAGCACAACTAGGCGAGTACAACTAGGTGAGTACACACACACACACACACACACACACACACCACCCCAATTATATATATATATATATAATATATATATATATATATATATATATATAGATTATAGCAATGATATATATATATATATATATATATATATATATATATATATATATATATAGTAGAAGGAATGGAAGGGAACTATCAGGGGGAAAGCGCCAAGCCATTACTACTATATAACACTGGGAAGGGGTCAGGATAAGGATTTAAAATTGGACGGAGGGTTAAGGAATGGTACTCCAATCACTTGGACGGTCGGGGATTGAGCGCCGACCTGCATGAAGCGAGACCGCCGCTTTACCGTCCAGCCCAAGTGGCTGGGTAAAGTATTTTAATAATAATGAGGTAAAATCAGTAGGAGCAATGATGAGGACTCGAACCTGCACGTGAATGATATCTTTGTGTAGCAATAGTAACAGTAGTATTAGTAGTAGAAATATTAATAGTTAAATAAAAACCCAGACTTGTGTATTTGTGAAAGTTATGCAAGGAATTTACACACAAGTCTTTCGCACTCTCCTGAGTGTTTTGTCAAGGTCTGAGTGCGTGATTAGAGTGTTTTGACTTTGAGATATAAGTCTCGTCCTAACCACACACACAGACCGTGACAAAGCACTCAGGAGAGTGCAAAATACTTGGTGTAAAATTCCTTGCATATCCTTCACAAATACACAGTGTGGGTTTTTACCCTATGTTATTATATCTGTGAGAAGGCATTACCATTACTTAATATTAATAGTAATAGCGGTAGCAGGAGTTGCAGTACTAGCAGTACTAGTCCGTGTCGCAACGTTGGTCTGTTGTAATTGATGTAACGATAGTTTTGAAAGTAATAGAAAGTATAGTCACTAGATATACTATATAAGATATACTACTACTAGTAGTAGTAGTAATAGCCATAGTAGTATTAGTAGTATCAGTAGCTAAAGTGTAAACAAAAGAGAACGAGGTGAAGATAAACAAAAAAAAGTCATGTCCCGATCAGTAATATGTTATGTAAGAGAAAATTAGGCACTGAACCAAATTGCGAATGTCTCGCTGAACGTGTCATGTAGTTGTGAATGTCTCGCTGACGTGTTATGTAGTTGTGAATGTCTCGCTGAACGTGTTATGTAGTTGTGAATGTCTCGCTGAACGTGTTATGTAGTTGTGAATGTCTCGCTGAACGTGTCATGTAGTTGTGAATGTCTCGCTGAACGTGTCATGTAGTTGTGAATGTCTCGCTGAACGTGTTATGTAGTTGTGAATGTCTCGCTGAACGTGTCATGTAGATGTGAATGTCTCGCTGAACGTGTTATGTAGATGTGAATGTCTCGCTGAACGTGTTATGTAGTTGTGAATGTCTTCCTGTGTTCACGGTTAGTGTTCACGTCCTAAGGTCGGGTTCTAGCGGTGTTCACGTCCTAAGGGTCGGGTTCTAGCGGTGTTCACGTCCTAAGGGTCGGGTTCTAGCGGTGTGTTCACGTCCTAAGGGTCGGGTTCTAGCGGTGTTCACGTCCTAAGGGTCGGGTTTAGCGGTGTTCACGTCCTAAGGGTCGGGTTCTAGCGGTGTTCACGTCCTAAGCGTCGGGTTCTAGCGGTGTTCACATCCTAAGCGTCGGGTTCTAGCGGTGTTCACGTCCAAAGGTCGGGTTCTAGCGGTGTTAACGTCCTAAGCGTCGGGTTCTAGCGGTGTTCACGTCCTAAGCGTCGGTTCTAGCGGTGTTCGTGTTCTCAGTCTGGAAGTGATGGTTCTTCCGTTGAAAGTGACCCGATGTTCAGGTTCTCTTGACCTCTGGCTGGCCTTTCAACTGTGGCCGAAGCACCGTAAAAAAAAAATTTATCTAGTCCATTTTCCCAGACACAAGGCGACGTTCACTTTATATGTCTATAGGGAGGGATCTGTGCTCGCAGGCGTTTTGTGTTTGTTTGTTTGTTCAGTGTTTAATGTGTTATTCGTTGGTTGAATTCTACACTAATTTTATGCAATAATGCAAATATCTTTATTGCGAAGTCATTTTCTTGTCTTGTTCTCACAGATTTTCTCACTCTCATTCGCTCATTGTCTTGCTTCCAATGGTTCTTGTTGATTCCATCTTGCTCCATATCGTTTCGTACCGTTCAATCTCACCCCCCCCTCCCTTTTCTCTCTCTCTCTCTCTCTCTCTCTCTCTCTCTCTCTCTTCTCTCCTCTCTCTCTCTCTCTCTCTCTCTCTCTCTCTCTTTCTCTCTCTCTCTCTTTCTCTCTCTCTCATAGGGAGCACTGCGCCATGGCCTTGCCTACCGAGCACAGGTGACAGTGAACGTTGTAGAGAACATAACGTGTTGAACAGAGGACCAGCTGACCTCCACCCAGGTCCTTGAGCGCCGCCAGGAGGAAGGTCCAAGCGACCACACGCCCTTGATGGCACTATACACGGTGGTGCCATCAACACTCACGGTGGTGCCATCAACACTCACGGTGGTGCCATCAACACTCACGGTGGCGCCATCAACACTCACGGTGGCGCCATCAACACTCACGGTGGCGCCATCAACACTCACGGTGGTGCCATCAACACTCACGGTGGTGCCATCAACACTCACGGTGGTGCCATCAACACTCACGGTGGTGCCATCAACACTCACGGTGGTGCCATCAACACTCACGGTGGCGCCATCAACACTCACGGTGGCGCCATCAACACTCACGGTGGTGCCATCAACACTCACGGTGGCGCCATCAACACTCACGGTGGTGCCATCAACACTCACGGTGGCGCCATCAACACACTCACGGTGGTGCCATCAACACACGGTGGCGCCATCAACACACTCACGGTGGTGCCATCAACACACTCACGGTGGTGCCACCAACACTCACGGTGGTGCCATCAACACTCACGGTGGTGCCATCAACACTCACGGTGGTGCCATCAACACTCACGGTGGTGCCATCAACGTTCCACATTCTGTCACGATTTCTTGTCAGTCATTATGTGGTTTTTGAACGCTCTGTCAGTCATAAAGTGACGTTATCAAGGGAGGATGAACATTTGAAGAAGAGATAATGAACATGTGGACAAGAAGAGATAATGAACATGTGGACAAGAAGAGATAATGAACATGTGGACAAGAAGAGATAATGAACATGTGGGCAAGAAGAGATAATGAACATGTGGGCAAGAAGAGAGATAATGAACATGTGGGCAAGAAGAGATAATGAACATGTGGGCAAGAAGAGATAATGAACATGTGGACAAGAAGAGATAATGAACATGTGGGCAAGAAGAGATAATGAACATGTGGGCAAGAAGAGATAATGAACATGTGGGCAAGAAGAGATAATGAACATGTGGGCAAGAAGAGAGATAATGAACATGTGGACAAGAAGAGATAATGAACATGTGGGCAGAAGAGATAATGAACATGTGGGCAAGAAGAGAGATAATGAACATGTGGGCAAGAAGAGAGATAATGAACATGTGGGCAAGAAGAGAGATAATGAACATGTGGGCAAGAAGAGATAATGAACATATGGGCAAGAAGAGATAATGAACATGTGGGCAAGAAGAGAGATAATGAACATGTGACCAAGAAGAGATAATGAACATGTGGGCAAGAAGAGAGATAATGAACATGTGGACAAGAAGAGATAATGAACATATGGGCAAGAAGAGATAATGAACATGTGGACAAGAAGAGATAATGAAATATGGGCAAGAAGAGATAATGAACATGTGGACAAGAAGAGATAATGAACATGGACAAGAAGAGATAATGAACATGTGGGCAAGAAGAGATAATGAACATGTGGGCAAGAAGAGATAATGAACATGTGGACAAGAAGAGAGATAATGAACACGTGATGGGCAAAAGAGAAATAATGAACATGTGGGCAAGAAGAGAGATAATGAACATGTGGGCAAGAAGAGAGATAATGAACATGTGGGCAAGAAGAGAGATAATGAACATGTGGGCAAGAAGAGAGATAATGAACATGTGGGCAAGAAGAGAGATAATGAACATGTGGGCAAGAAGAGAAATATGAACATGTGGGCAAGAAGAGAGATAATGAACATGTGGTCATGTAGGTATGGTGAAAATGTAAACAAACGGATACGGAGCGACGATGGGTTGCCTGAGACACGCTGCCCATTATTATTCCAGGCTGGTCCAGTTCCTGGGTGGGGAGTTGGAGGGGTGTTAGTTGGGGGTTGATGTTTGAGGGAGGGAGAGAAAGTAGAGGTTGGGGAGGCATGGTTGGGGAGGTGGGTGATAGGTTGGGGGGGGGTGGACCTGGGGAGAGAGGGTGGGGTTCAAGGATTCGATCTACATCTGCCCCCGGCTTACCCTCTCCCAAGGCGGTGCCCTCGGCGAATATCACATCAGAATCTTAAATGGAAATCGTGGCTGCGGACGAAGGTCCCGGCCACCGGACCAACATACCGTCATGCTCGGTTAAGTCCGTTCTCGCTACCTTCACTTACCCAGGGCGAAACTGATGCGTCTCAGTCTATCCAGGGCCTACAGGGACGCACTCATTAGCTTATCCAGGGGGCTACAGGGATGCTTTGTCACTTATCCAGGGGCTACAAGGACGCTCCTTTGCTTATCCAGGGGCTACAGGGACGCTCCTTTGCTTATCCAGGGGCTACAGGGACGCTCCTTTGCTTATCCAGCGGCTACAGGACGCTCCTTTGCTTATCCAGCGGCTACAAAGACGCTCCTTTGCTTATCCAGGCGCTACAAGGACACTGCTTATCCAGAGGCTACAGGGATGCTCCGCTTTTTATCCAGGGGCTTCAAAGATGTCCAGGCTCTTAAGGATGTTCATCTACATATCCATGGACAAAAGGGATGGACCTTCAGCTATCCATGGGCTACATGGTCTCACCACCACATGTCCACAGGGTTACCGGGGCGCCACCTCCACCTATCCAGGGACTACAGGGAGCTTTTTTTTAGATATATACAAGAGTGTTACATTCTTGTACAGCCACTACTACGCGTAGCGTTTCGGGCAGGTCCCTGGAATACGATCCCCGCCGCGAAGAATCGTTTTTTCATCCAAGTACCCATTATACTGTTGAGTTAAACAGAGGCTACAGTTAAGGAATTGCGCCCAGTAAATCCTCCCCGGCCAGGATACGAACCATGACATAGCGCTCGCGGAACGCCAGGCGAGTGTCTTACCACTACACCACGGAAAACTATACCCACTTGGACTTCTCCCCTAGCTGGACTACAAGCCACATAAGACCACTTTTTACAAGACAGCAAAAGTGCATACGAATCAAAATATCATGATCATGTTGTGATCATGTCACTCTTATATTTGTTTTCATCGAAGCCTTTGTCATTGTAGCTTAGTGTGGAACCCGTCTCCAGGCAAATCTCCGGACCTTCACAAGTTTTTTTTTTATGTACCTTGCAAGTTGTAGGTGCCATGTGCTGGAGCTGCAGATTCTATGGTTGGTCTCACATAGGTTGATTGTAGTTTGTGAACGATTCTTATTAAGGTCCTAATGTCATTTTGGTGGAGGACTAACTTCGCATACGCAGCTGATGTTATTCTTATCCTTTCCAAATATGACTCGTTTGACAGCCAAAGTGGTATCCTATTAGATGCTCCTCTACCTGGTGTAGTACA